>UZAN01039924.1:0-49261 GCA_900618425.1 Echinostoma caproni
AGGATTGGATTCTTCGTCATAGGAAACCCACTGAGTAGAGAGTGCCAAGTAAGTCAACAACGGATAACCTGTGAATCTACGCGTGTTACCTGGGGAACTTCCTTGAGTTGAAGCAAAACAAACATATTTGAATGTAAGTACAGAGTGATCACTGCATCCTAGGGGAGAAGTCACGTTGACAGACTCTACCATAATCTCCTCATTGGTCAACACTAAATCCAGTATGGATGGTGACTGTAGGTTTCCAAACATAATGGCCACCTTCACATAGTTGTATAGTGAATGCGAGTCAATCAGCCGTTTGAATTGATTTTCGAAAAATGGACGGACGGTCGCTGATTTGTTGAGATTGAGGCAGTTGAAATCACCCATAAGGAGAACATGGGTAAATGTTTGTATAAGAATGTGTGACATAGTAAAAGCGTTTCACTGGCCGTCTCCAGGGATGATGGGGGACGACAGACTACACCAATCACACAATCATCTTGTTTGGACAACTTCAACCTGCACCACAGAGTGTCCAGTGTCGAAACGGGAGGGTAGATTTACTCGCACTAAAGACTGTTTCGGTAGTGGAGTAAAACACCACCACCACGGGTAGGACGATCGCTTCTGTGTAGAGACATTTCTGATAAAGACAATTCGGAGTCTAAAATATCAGCTGTAAACCAAGTCTCTGTAACACCAATAATGTCCCACTGATTAGATATAAGACGTAACTTCAACTGTGGTACTTTGCCGATAAGTTCCTGAGCTTTGCAGTAGAAACAGCTTAGATACAGAAGGAGAGTGCGAAACCTGATCGTTTCAGATATTATTCAATGAAATGACAGCTTCCACCCAATATCTAAAAGATGAAGGCTGTTCAAGCACCGCAGGATGCGCGGCAAATTTAATCAATTTTCCAGACAAAAATATTAAGATTCGCATTTTGTACAACTGCTGTATTTAATTCTATTAGGTTGTTGCATAGGTTTCGTCCGTAACATGAAATTATTTGTTCTACAAAGACATGTGATGTGTGACAAAATGTTATATACCATTAAAAAGCCCGTGCTATGATGCACAAGATTAAAATAACCGTTTTTGCCTAAGTTATGGCCGCCAGACATGCAGAGAATTAGGCGAAAAGACGAATTGTTATTTTGCGACAATTTCACGCCACTTTCGCTCGAAAGCTTGAAGCTTGGGTCCTGCACGAACTCAACCAAAAGCCGAAAGATAAGCGGCTTTCCACTGCTGCTCAAAATCTCGCTGGATACCAAGGAACGTTTCTTATACAGAATCGTCACCGGAGACGATAAATGGTGAATATGCAGCAAAGGAAAGAGTGGGTGAGCCCTGGAAAGAAGCCTCAGCGTAGGATCAAGAAAGACCTGCACCTGATGAAAACAATGATTTGCGTATGGTGGGATTGGGAAGGTCTAATCCACTGGGGAATGCTTGGAAAGCACACGACAGTAGAGAAGAATCTCCATAAAGCCCAATAGCATCGAGTCAATGAGGTAATTCAACAAAACAGACTGGATCGACAAGGCCAGGTGATCCTCCTCCATGACAATGCTCGACCACACACCACAAAAACTGTCAAGGTGGCACACGAAGAGCTCGGTTGGGAGGTCATTCGATATCCTCTCGTCCCGACGGATTACCATCTCTACCGCTGATATTCAAATGAAACGTGGAGTCTTAGCTTCGAAAATCAGGATCATCATGAGAATTGGCTCAACTTCTTCGAGACTCAGCCTAAGGATTTCTGACAAAAGAGAATCAACAAACTGGTGAAAAATGGGAAGAAGTAGTGAACAATGATGGGGAGTACATAGTTGCTTGAGGTGTTATTATTCTTGCTATTAAAATGTTATGATTTCAGTAAACATAATTGACTGAGTAATTATTTTGATTGTTATAATTCTGTGGTTTATTTGGAAATAAATGTTTAAAAAACGGCGGGAACTTATGCACCAACCCAATGGCTCCCATTTCAAGCAAAATATTCTGACTGATCATCGCACTGTGAATAAAAGAATACGAAAATCCAATGGAATATATAACCGAAAAAATACTACGAATTGAACGGTAGTAACGGAAATGAATTCATTCACAATTTTCCTCTTGTTCTCTCACGCTATATGGTTAATACAATGCATACAGTATGCGGTGTTGTAATCCACCAACTAACCTAACGAATCAAGTAATACGTTTACTGGTGACAAATATACACGTATCCGAGTTCTAGGTCAGTGAGTAATCAGGACCTCGAACACGTACAGAGGCAGCCAGGTAGACCGACAAACGACTCAAGCGTCTCACGACACGCAACTGAGGTCAAGCAGGCTTCCAAACAGTCAAGGAATCAATCAGCGCAGACACGTCAATACTAATATCTGATTAAATGGAGCCAATCGATATTGTAATAGCGTAAGCCCGCATGGCATGAGTGCATCCGTCTATGGAGTAAATATAATCAATCAATCAATCAATCAATCAATCAATCAATCAATCAATCAATCAATCAATCAATCAATCGATCGATCGATCGATTAGTGGAACAGATCATAAGCCTGAACGGAAAACAGTAGTTTACAGCATTAAAATGCATACATTATGCTGGGCAGGCTAATTCTGGTAGCACAGGTTGGCTGATGAAGTATGCAAAAACATCACAGTGCATAGAATGTAGAGACGACTAACAATAACAGTTTATTAAACAAAAGAATGTGAGGGGCTAGTAAAAATTCTGATTACAAACAACAAACCAAGTATATAACTTGCGCCTATTGGATTTAATGATGGAATAAACGAATACGAAAAAAGTAACGCAGTTGGTAGAGGATCAACCCTACGGTAACAACCAGCTTTTGGAGGAGAAAAGGGGAGACAACAGGAGACGAATAAATTGAAATTGCAAGGAAACCTGATAAAATATGACCCACATCTGATTCAGAAAACGATCTTTTTGTTTGGTTCAAATTGTAAATGAATGAGCTGGTTGAATTTGAAATGGCTATGTACAACCTGAGAGGAGAGAGAACGAAGAGAAAAACTGTTTGCAAGAGGTAACGATTGATTTTCGCAGTCCTATGTTGATTGAGTTGTCAAACACATGTTATCCCACCAGTTCTAATAACATATCATGCTAGAGAGTTCGGATTACACAACCGAAGTACAGTTTATACCGTCTTATTAATTTCAAACTGTAGTCCTAGAGTTACCAAAAGTAAAGATGATCCTCGCCAAGGTCAAATTGTTTCTCTGTTCCTGACCCCATTGGCTGAGTCTAGAAGTGCTAATGCCTATCACTACAAAACTTATTTTCGTCCTACACCGAATACTATTAAAAAACAGTGCTTATCTAACATAGTATTGTGTTAGTTCTGTTAACCATATCAGCGTGCTAATTGGCAATCTGCTCTTCAGTTTATTTGCAAGTTTATCAGTTTAATGAAGGTTATCATTTTACTTCTACGGACTCGAAGAGGGCCTCTCCATCGAATTGTGCTCGTTTCTGAGATAATCTTTTGTAGCTTCAATTTATCATACAAAGCGAAAATTATTGAACCGCTGAGAATTGCGTGAATGAGGGCTATATTCACCTAACACGGTTGTGTCCAAGTTATTTTCCACCTCCATTAGTTCAGCCTGGTTGTCCAAAGGGGTTCAATTAGAACAAAACTGACTGCCATTTGGAACCAGATCAATAACCAGTTGACATTTCTCCTTCTCATGGAAGACGAATTGAACGGTTGCTATGAGGGAAGCTCAGTAAATAGGGATTTGAACGTCACTGTGAACCCCCATTTAAAAAGCCTGGTAAACTCGCAAAAAATTGCAAAGCGAACAAAGGTTCTTGTTTGCAGAATAAATTCGATGGTGAACGCAATCTGTATAAAATATATATTTCTAAAGGCAACGTCATTGGACACAATCGGAAGCACTATGTGTAACGCTTTTGAGTATGAACAGTTGTTGGTAGGCTTAAACTGATAAACAAAAAATAGCTGACAGTAAAGTCTCCAATTACAAATCGCTCTCAAGTACTGTTCCACCAATCAGAATTTGCAAACAGAGAGACGAGTTGTTTTGCTTTTCAGTTATCTTTGGTAGAATGATGTTTAGTGTTGTGACGTGTTATACATGGGAATTATTTTCAAATTACCTTTTACCAATTATTTATCCATTGGATAAGAAATCTCGTCTACTATTATTGGTTATTTTCTTTTCTTGTTCAGCGGTTGCTTAAAATGCAATCCCAGTGAAATAAGATGTTCCAAGTGGTTTCCAGCTGTTACCTTGTAAGTAGTCTTCACCGCGGATATTTGATTCACATTGCTAATCCTACTCATGCGTTTCCCGATAAGATCACTATGCAATCCACGTATTATTACATAAACACCTTCGCTACCTTGGAAGAACCGGATCAAATTGACAAATCACAATATTGCCCAGTTTGTAGCGGATCGAGTTCGCAGNCAGCAGTAATCAGATCTCTCCATTGCCGGAGTTGACCGCACGTGGTCGGAAATCGTTATAGAAATTAACCAAATAACTCTCGAGCGATATTTAATCAATCGTTTTTCCCAATAAAAGGAGTTTCCATCGGTTGTGTGTAGGGCCAATTATTCAAAAAATGACGAACCAGTTAAGGATTAGATGAAGTATTCAACTGAAACGGTTCTTGAGAAATACTCCCCGTGACAAACGTTTGTAATACCCTGCAGGGTTCACAGTTTCTTCACCTCTAAATGTAGCGGAATGACCGTTTCTACTTGCCCATGGTGTAATGTGATGAAAAACGTTCACGCGAAGTTCAGATTGCTCAGCTTTTATTGAACGGTGAAATATCACAAAGATATTGTCGTATGTACGTTGATCTCATTCCTTACTTCTTGGGTGTCACTACTGCTTACAAACCTAAAACAGGACTACGGTCGAATTTGTCCAAAGGTAAGGACCACTAGACCAGTCATGAGTGTGGCAATTCCATGTGTAGGCTGTGACCAGTGTCAACTGCTTACTTCCTTAATATGGCTCATTATGACTATGAAGATGTGAAGCATATTCAATAATTGTCACGGTCTTTGAACCTGGATTTTTGGACGTTATAAGCTGTCAGAAATAACCAATTTTCATTGCATTCTTTGCACTGTAAAATGTTCACGTACACTATCAGGCGATAAACAAGTAAAAAAGCTTTCTAATTCAGCTGGTTCAGTTTTCATGTGGGATGAATTTTAAGTTAGAAGTACATCAAATTTGGTGTATCATACCTGTATATATATATATATATAAGATATATAAGATATATAAATATCTGTCGATGAAGAGTATTTATTTCGAACTTGTAGTAGTTCCGAAGTTACCTCTAGGAATCAAAACAGGTTTCATGTAAACCAACATGGGAATTCACTTTTTGGCAAATGTGCTTTATTTGATGAAGGTCGATAAATATATTCTACATAAGGTATTTTGTTCCTGCGATGTAAAGTAAATAAAATGGTTGATGAAGTTTTTCTAGCATAAATAAATTCTTAAATTAAGCGACTACAAAGCACTCACGTAAAATGCTTCATGTCCATTGGACTGAAATATGATCCTATAAGCAAACATTGGCCTTCAAAAGTTGAACCTGAGGTAGGTGGCTCATTCATTACCCGTTTTATAGTGTCACTATACCCAAACCGAATGAAAAATCATGAGATTTGATTGAATTCACTGAATTAACGATCAACAATAAGGTTTTGAATGCACTCAAATAATACAAGTAACTATTTACATAAATAGTCATTCTTGACGGTGTCTCCAATTTATTGAACTGTAAAGCATCAAAAATGAGATCGAATAACGGGATGAAATTGCATTCGAGTTGTGGTTTATTCCCGAATGAATTTTCAATCTATCGCCATCACTTCTCCACGAATACATGCACACCTTTTCCGATTTCTCCCTCGCTTTTTGCACTCCGCTGTTCTCAATGATGTTCTGGTTCGATTTGGCGAAACTGGCATCAAAGACATCCATTGATTGTGTTTGTGAACGTGTCTAAGTGTGTATTTGTGGGTGTGTATGAGCGACTGATTCGGCAACCGAAATGTCTGTGGGTGTAGAGGATAACAAAAGGAATGACCTTTCCGCCCTGAGGCAACTGTGCAAACAAGAACATGCTAAACGGGGTTTTGCGAACGGAAGGGAAAAGTAACGAGCAAGATAAGACAAGCGATTGAATAATAACTCCAGAGCCTGAAGTGGAGCGTTTGTGGGCATGGTGAGTCCTACAAACAGTGCCAACATATCGACACCCATTGTATGCGTGTGTTTGTGCATGCGGAATCAGATGCGGTTTCTCAGCATGCTCTGGTAACAAGCAACAGGAAGTTGTTCTGTATAGATTAGACACAACGAGAACATTCCATCATGTCCGAACGCCTCCCGGTGAAACATCTTGTCGCGCTTAACTGTCCAGTCCTGTATTTTCAAATGTGGATGATGAGAGCAAACTGGGGTATTTTGTGGACAGCGAGAGAGAGTGAAGGTTTAAATGTTGGTGGCAAACGGAACGAATCATGTATCCAAACCTATTTCATAGGACCTAGTCAATCGGACCACGTGAACTATCGTTGACAAAGGTAACAACCTGAAGAACCTACTTGTCAACTCAGACCTTGTCCAGACGGTATCGTTTCCTGTTGGAAAACTTGAGAAACAATAAAAAGGTCTTTTTTTTGCTCAGGTTGAGCATAGATTCTAGGCACACTGACCTACTGAGTATACCAGCGGCAAAATCAACGTACAAACAAATAAATCAAACGTAGCTTTTCCGGCACAATTTAGTATTCTGTTGACCAAATAAAATGGGAACGCCAAATGAGCCAAATCAAATAGCGATTCTTTTAGGTACGACAAAATGAAAGATTTTACGTTTTGCAGATGAGCAGACTTCTATTTTCCGTTTATTTGAAAACTAGAGGGGATAAATATTGTAAACAATTGAACGGCACTTAAAGAATGACAAACCTTTTGCTTGGATTACTGATTTATTTAGAAAGCACTGGAGAGCTGAATTTTGATGGAGTAAGGAATTTCATTTGTTCTCTTTCCAATAATCCTCATAATTTTGCCACGAAAACGGTCCTGAAATTAGACGCGAATTTTGGTAAACACAGGCTGTTTGTGATTTAGTGGTGGCTGATATCCAGTGCTTCACTTCACTTTACCCAGGAGAGAGGCTCACTGCATAGGAGTAGATTCACCAAACATAAGAAGCAACGTTTGCTAAAGGATACCGAGTGTATCCGAAAGATTTATCGCAAATGGTTCTGTTTTTAAGCACTCACTACTGCAGAATTGGTGGATTAAATAAAATGGAGCTAATAGAGGAGATTTATGGTTGACGTTTAGAGTTTAAAGCAAATAATGAGAAATAAACTCAAATTATATCTATTTCATTTTTCAGTTGGACGAAACTTATTTATTTATTTATTTTTCTCTTAAGAGATTTCAGTTGTTAAAGGGCGACTACATCCTAGTTTTATGCTACAAATTTCAACCAAGTGAAATACTTTCAACTTAGCAGTAGATTCCAACGTTTGTTTGTTGCTATGTGCGCCATTTTTCTGTTGATTGCAACGAGCAAATGCCCATCCCACATTTCAACTGTAAAACCGGCTTTTGGTGATTTAGCGACATTGTTATATAACGGTAGTAACAATCGGTAACAGTGGAGTTCCGTGTCAGTATTGTGCTTCATTTAGTTTTGTACGAGGGCTGAACGTATTCAGAAAGTCTGTCAAAGGTGTGTGTGAGAGAGAAGGTCACTCATTTGTTCTTTATTAGGCATGTCCTACTCAGCTTTATACCAAGGCCTTGCCTAAACCGATTTCTATTAATCAGGCGACGCTTTCACTTTAAATATTTGAATTGAAATTGTCCCACTTGAAATCCGTATCAGATACCTAAATATAAAAGGGGTAACCTAATCCAGTCTGATTAACGAGCTTTATTGTAGGGTTTCACCAGTAGTGAAACCTCACAAAGAGGATAAGTATGTGATGATCAATCACTGTCCGGGACTGGTTGATGACAGATGGATGCTGAACGGTTTGAATCTCAAACCTGGATAGTAAATGTTTTGTTTGAATAAAAAAACACAACAATGAAAAGGGGCACAATGTTGTTTCGGATTCTTTTCGTTGTATCTCAACTGATGCTTACCGCAAATCCATATCAGCTGCGGTATAAAAAAACTTTGCTTTCTATAGTAAGCACCGGCTGAGTTGCAGCTGAATGATTAGGGGAATTACGTCGCGTTGAATCACGCTGTGCTGTTCTTTAATCAAGATTATTTTTGAAATTAATTGCGTAAACTATTCATTGTCGGGGTTACGGTCTCAGAGTCGATGATGTTGGTCTGAAAATTAGAGGTACCCTGATCGTTTTCAGGCAGCTAACCACTGAGTGCCAATAGAGCTATCAATCATAGTTTACATGTCTCTTTCGTAATCCAAATCGATATCTTAACCCAAGTCGAATCTCTATCAACTCCACATTGGCGTTTTATTGGTCAAAACCAATTTTTGAGCGGATTTATTGCAATCTTTTGAACAAATGTCACATTTTCCTTACAGATTTGGACGCAGATAAGCAATTAGCTGATACCTCGCACCTTATTTTGAACTATCATTTGTTGGGAATGAATTACTTAGAATTAATGATAAGTGACAATTAGGGTTTACAACATATGTTCAGTTAATAAAGAGTAAAAATAAATAAACGGTGAATTCCCTCGTATAACCAGAAAACGAAATGTTAACTGAAACAATGGACAGCTGTTTCGACCGATTTGGATCTCATCGGCAGTGTGAATCCACTGACTGAACTGGAGCAATTTTCGGTTTTTATTGTGGAAGAAAAATTCTACACAGTTATTAACGGTTTATGTATCAAAGTGTACTTCCAACATCTTTTCAAGCCATCTTTGTGGTATGGACCTCAAGTTTTCCAGCGTTCATTAAAGTAATATGCTATCTAGGAGATGATGGTTCGCTGCTATTTTTTCAGCAAACTGCGCAGGAATACCCTCCAACTTAAAATTGCAGAAACTCTGAAACAACGTTCGCACTACTGTTGTAACCCAATCGGATACGGAAGTGTAGATGATATGAAATTCGATGTTCTTGATCGTGCATGCGTGAAAACTCCTGGATTCTTACAATAATCATACACCATTGGATGCTAACTCCTAATTATACTCGATAAGGGCAGGAGAATCAACGAATAAACCAAATAGTGGGCTACTACGACAGTAACATTTCATCAAATGTGATGAGACAGATTCGTGCGTCGTATTTAGGCGTGAGATAAATCAAACTAATGTAACTGATGAGGTCGTAAATGCTTTTTGGGCAATTCCCATGCATATAATAGAACTAAGGGGTAATAAGATACGAACCCCAATGCCTCAATTTACCGATCAGTCAACCCTTATTTTCACAATTTAGCTTTAGACTTGGTGGATACATCCCCTGGGGTTAAACACAAAAAACTCAACGAGAAGTATTGATGAATTTTACTTGATCATTTGAATGAACCAGGTTCATTTTAAAACGATAACTGTGGTAAAATCATGTTTTAATTACAAGAAATATTTATGTTGGTTTGCAGGCAGGTCAGCAAAATAATGCGTATCGTTTGGTGAACTATTTTTCATAAGATTATATTAATTAGATCAGGGAGCAACCTGAAAACATTTTTGTTGGTGAGGATCAGAAAAAATGGGTTAGTGATGTGAATGTTCAGGTTTCAATTAATCAAGAATTTTCTCTGAAATTGCACTAATTTAGTCTGATGTCTGAGCCGGAATCAAGTCTCTATGAGGGACAGAATGAAAATAATGTCGACTGAGAACAACACTATTTTCACAAGTATTGTTTTTAAAGTTAACTGATTCGCAATTCTCATGAAGCGCCTAAATTATATTGTACGCTTTACCTTTAATGCTACAAAACGACGGTGCTCATTCAAGAAACGATTTGCTTTAACCCTGTAGAATTAGGAAAAATTGCCTAGACCCGTTCTTCTATTCAAACGTGTTACAAATTCTACATCGTTCGTACTTCCTAAAGCTTATTCACATATACCGTTTTTATCACGGCGATTCGCCAGTGTCACCTATGGAGCAACTTGTAGATAATACTCACTGAGTTTACCTTAGCCGGAAAATCATATTATCTATTGAACCCTTCCAGAGCTATCTATAAGGTTTAGAATGCACCCATAGGAAATCATGGGAACCGGTGGAATAAAAGATTGATTTAGATTTTGTCTTCATTTGCTCTTGCGTGCCTTATCCACCAGTTCACAAAAGCACTGCAGTTGACTGAGTATCCATGAAAAAGCTAGTAGGGCACTGTATGTACCACAGTAATTTTCAACGCCATATGTTGAACAACTGGGCTCATTTGCTAAATTAAGGGCAAAACTTAAAAAAACGACAACGGGATTGTGAGGTGTATTCTTCCTTTCGAAGCATTTATTATATGAAACAACTGTCCTACCTAATGTAATTTATATCAGTTTTGTACGACTCTACATAACCAAACGAATAAGTCAAAATGATTTGATTTAGCAGACAAATACGACGAAAAATGAAACAATATGATTATTTGAAAACTAAATTCTGTTGATTAAAAGGAATACGTGACATTCAAAAACATGCTCTGATAAGAAGGGCTTAAAATGTGTTACTTCACACACCAAGTTTACGTTGGTTTAAAACGGATTTGTATAAGTAACAATCTGATCGTTAGTCAACGAGGCTAAGGTTCTACAGGCCCACATTTAGTCATCTACTACTGTATTGATGGTCTACGTTGTTACCTTGTATCGTTTACTATGTTTGGTTTTAGTTTTTACATTGGGCTTGCAGGTGCTCTTGATTCAACCCGAGCGAACTCTGAAGAATAATATTGTTGAGCTTTTCTGAGGTGAACGATTGGGCAGGCCTCGTTTTTTAGTGTTCCAATTAGGGCAGCTTGTAAAATATTCAAATCAAATTTTAGACTCTATTTAAGCTTTTTGAATGATGATGTTTTATCACTTTGATGTACGGATAATGTGGAAGAATATTTTCGTCACCACTGGTTGGAATTAATTTAATTTACTGTATTAAACCATTTTTATTCACCAAACGCACTGTATTTGTAGTTAGGTTTTCCACCGCTGACTACGCGATTGTTTTAACTTGATGTACAATGTCGCTGTCAACTACTTGAGATTTATTTTATTCAAAACGCAATTTCAATCGATACAAATATGCAAACCTCCAGTTTTAAGTACTGCTCCGGTTGTGCTTCTATCGAAGTGAAGTTGTCAAATTTTAAACTTAAATTGCAAAATAGAGGTAAAACAGATGAACTCATGAAAAAAGCCCCCGCGTTATTGAACTGCAGTTATTTTAGACTCAATGACAGTCCCTGAAGGGCAATAAATCGTAAATTTTCGTCAGTTATGTGGTTATCTTATTTGAATAACGCAACTAGAAAATGCCCTTCAGCTTCCGATACTTGTAAACAGGACTAATCTGCATTTTTATTGGTTTGGATATGACAAGACTGTACTATTTTAATTCGTTTAACTAACCGATATTCAGGGATGGTAGTGCTTACAAGTGGCGAAAGGTAGAAAATACACTAGATTTCCGTAAAGTTGCTTTCTGCTCCTATATATATTTATATATAAATGTATACATATATATGCTTACATCTACACAGATATTTTTCCATACCCGTGGGTAACAATAATTTACTCTGAACCTTTCCCGAGTTGTAATGTCCCTAATTCTCCTGCATCACTATTTGAATTGGCGCCACCTTGAGTAATACGATAAAACTTTCCAGTAGTTGACATATTGTTGAAAAAATACAATTACGATCTCTGTCATACTTATGCATCATTTAAGTCAATATATTATTACCACATTCTTAACCGATGCTCGGCTATGCTGCAACTAATACGCCGCCAACAGTCACTGAAATTGACAAAAAGGTACGTTTCTCAGGTGCATAATGCACAAAATGAGATGCATCGAAATGAAGAGATTTGAATATAGTTACGGTGTCACAGGGGTTCGATCAATAACAACATACCGGTGCGTGAACATCGTCGATTCTGAATGACCGAAGTCAATATATCCGCTTTTAACAACTTCTGACGCAATCAAAGATCAAATATTGCTGATCACCACTATTGATTGATTTGCAATGTAAAAAGAGCAGGGATGAAGCTGATATCTTCAATTGTATGTATTTGAAGTTAAATTTCACTTGTACATGTTCGGCAAGTTATGTAGGACGAACGATGAGGCAGCTCTCCCAAAGGATCAGAGAACATAAGCCGGCTTGGCTGATAACGAATTGCAAAAAAACAATAACCAGTGCGATTATGGGCCACCTCGCTGATACCGGACATCAGCCAGACAACGATGCTTTCAGTCATCTACAAAGCACCCCAAAACAAATCAAAGCAAGTTCGGATACGTCACTTGTCAACAGCGGAAGCTGTAGCAATCAAAATCATGAACCCACCACTGTGCAAACAGAAGCAGATGGTTGCCGCACTTCAGCTGCCTTGGTCTCAATCAAACCTACGTGATGACCCGAACCATGACCTCAATGGTATCATGATGACGCAACATGACGTGACAAATGGCACATGAAAAGAAAGGTCACCGAGAAATCCAGAATTGACCTTCCCCCACACACTCCCATTCACCCACTGTCCCCATTTTATTCACTGGTCCCGATTAAACTTGACAGACACTGGTGCATTTTCACACATAACCACTATGGTTCAACCACGTTTATTTCTACATGAGATATAAATACGCACACATAATTGTAAAGGCCTGAAGAAACGCAAACAAGCTTGTTCGCTATACTGTTTCGCTTTTGTTATTCATATGGGAATCTTCCGAGAATTTGAATTTTTGGGGATTTCGGAGATCCGGATGCATGCTCTCTGTTTATATATAATCATTTCTGAGATCTGATAAGGGTTCTATTTTAAAATTTCGAAGATGAACTGCAGGTATCGTGCTACTGACTAGTTGGTAGTAGAGATCAATAACGCTTAATTATTTATTGCATCTTCACTAACTGAATAGGGAGATATAATCTTGACACCTTTATAACATGACTGTTTTTGGGTCGGGTAGATAACAAAAACAGTTGTTATATTTAGGCAATAGAAATGCACTTATTATTCTTCCCTCAGATGTTCTCTCTAGAAAAACAAGTGAACTACAAAACCACGGAAAGAATTTTCTGTGTAATCCGGTTGAAACTTGAAAGCTACTTGAGGAACGTATGCTGTCGATGCGGAAAGCAATGTTTCAAATCAAATCAAGCACAAGTTTAACAAAACCTCATCTCGTTTATCATCATCTTAAGGGACAGAACGTAAAATACATCTCTATTTATGTCAGATGCTGTCTTTGTCCAATCAGCCCACTGAGATAATTTATTTTCATAGGGAATTCTTCCCGCCTCGAATAGATTAATGCATTCCGATTGTCGGAAGATATCGTCTTTCTTCTTTGCCATTGACATCACAAATGCGAAGGCGTTTGACGAAACTCTCTCGATTTCGGGTGAGAACTCATAGGGGTAAAAACGAAATAATCGATTTTTACAAGCTCTAAATTGCCTCGTTGTTGTTGTTTGGTTGTATGTTTGAGCGATAGTTCACGCACTTAGTTCCCAAAACTGGACCAACATCAACGTTGACCAGTGTGCTTATCCGATTAAATCTCAGGAGTAAAAATGCTGGATGAAACGGATGAGGTGGTGGGGGATGGACAATGAAGGTAGAAATATTAAACTGAAGAATGCAATATAAAAGCGATTTATGGTCAAATAATCTTCAATCGCGTTGTCGGTCCTGGATCCGTAATTCCGTAGATTGTTGCATTCTGTCTGCAGACTACACATTTTCTCAAATATTCACACGAGAATTTCCAGATATTATGCAATTTCTTTGTTTGATCAACGTGCATGATATTGGGAGAAAAATGTTATTCAATCACTCATCTGTTCCTCTGTACAACGATCTGTATTGATTGGTGGCGTCTACGCACTTCGAATAAATATCATAGATTTGATCTTAGTCATTGATACATCAACGGAACAAGAGATTCGTTGGATTGATTGATGAGAACAATACGAACAAGAGTTTGAAATCAGCCATACCGCTGATTGTGTTTTCCGTAAATCTAGAAAGTTACTAAAATATTTATTTGTAAAGCACGATCAAAACAAAAGGAAATAGTATAAACTGACGTGTGAAGGTAAAGCACACATGTTTTCCAGAACCTAGACCGAAGAACTAGGCAAAGGAAAAATCACTGGAATTTCTGCTAGTCAGAAGGTAGACATCTCCGGAGAGAAAACGGTCTGTACCGTATTAAAACTTTTTGACAGGATACGTTAATAATATTTTTCAGTCTCGAGAATGATCGTAGGCCGTCTACTCACATCACTGTAAAAACTTCGAGAGAGAGCAATCACGATTGCTCATAAAATCACAAGTTACATTGGGAAAATCAATGGCTGTATCTGTCTCACTGCGCGTTTGTTTTCCCGAGAACAAAACAATGTCACAGGGTACCTGATGCTATTATGTAATGAGATAGCTTCGGGCGGATAAAAGTCGATCGGCTGAACAGGTGTGTGGATTGTGGGAAAATGTTCAGAGAGGCTCTGAAAATAATGTTTAACTGTCATATTTTGTTACGAAATATACACTTAGTAGTTATTATTATCGTCTATTTAAAATTACACACGGATTAATCAAAAGAGGACAGACAAAGAACAAACCTGTATTCAAACGTTGAATAATTAGATAAGAGTTTAGCGTTATCGTTACCGAGTGTAGAAAGGAAAGCTAATGAATAGATGGCGTTTTGTGCGACTGAAATCATGCGAGTGGTGCGTTTAAGAATCAACTACCACGAGCGAATCGGATTTGCATCTAACAGAACCGCGCTTAGAACACCATGAGAGACCTATCAATTTCAAAAGCTGTATCGGAAAACAGAAGTTAGTTGGTCGATTGACGAGTACTCGTCGATTGGCTGTGAAACGACTTCTACAGACATTGTTCCGTATCTATACACTGAACTGCGTGCCTTGATTGAATAGAAAGATGCGTGTATATTGACTTCGTGATCAAAGACTTCAAAATAAATGGTAACTGCAAACATCTCGATGCTGGTTGTTCCTCAGTTAAGCTGAACAGGATTATATTATCCAATGGGAACTCACTGACACCTAGAGTGTCTTGACCTGAACAATAATTGAACTGGGAAACACAAGAAGACTTTCTATCCACATGTTGTTTTAATGGTATCTAAAGAAATAACCGACTTTTGGTTGAAAAAAACACGAATTTCTCCAGCGTAGAAGGCTCACCCAATGACCAATCCGGGTATGAGGTGTCATCTTTTAAGGGGGATGAAAATCTACACACATACCCTTCTCATCTTATCTACATCTATGGATTCCGTTATTTGACCGGGTTACTTAAATACAATTTTTGCAAAGAAATAACTTAAATGTCACTCCAGATTGTTATTGATTTGAACTGACTATCCTTCGGACTTCACCTTCACGCACATTCCTCAGCTTTTCCAGTCAACCATACACTCGGAAGCACTAGACTCGAGTTTTTCTCTTATTGGAGCTCATAAGTAGTGCATATTCACCCTCCCGTCCGGGATTTGAACTCCGGACCCATCGCATGAAAGGCGTATGCGTAACCACTGTGCCAATCAGCTCATACCATGGCTGAACCAAATTGCCGATTCATGTTTGTTCAGGTGTCAATATCAGTGACAGTCGGTTCATTTGGCCAGACAGCAATGAATGGAGACACAGATGACAATCTGTTAACTCCAGTCAAAAGTCTCCCACCAAATAAGGATTTCCATGTCGATTGTAACAGTTTTATTGACTAAGTTCAACCTTAATAACGACTTTTAGTTATTTTTCAAGTGGAACAAATGCCTTTGCAACTGTAGTTAGTTCTGAGTAGTTTAAAGAAATATATGCTAAAACGATTCATGATTTTATGTCAAATGGAGGTTAAATGCTTCAAAATAAATTCGAAACTGAAAACGAGTATACATTAGAAACCTGTTAACTTCACTAAATTGAAACAATAAATTTAGTAAGAAAAATAGTAATGCTGGCAAGTGTATAGAAAATTCAACTGCAAGCTTAGATTTTTATAATATAAACTAAATGAGGACTGGTGCTTAGTGTAAAATAATCACAGCGTTCGAATCAAATGCAACTCAGTTTGGAATAGCATTACATCAAATCAAATGACAAGTAGTTTTACTGTGATTTTGCATATTCGCTTTTCTATTGATGTACCAAAACCGAGAGTGATGGGTCAAAGTTTTTAGTTTTCTATCGGAATTCCAATCATTTGGGCGATTCGAATTTCTGCAGCTGCAATGATATGGCCCTTAAACGAAAGTGTTGATAGGAATGAACAGCTCATATGTTTCATACGAATAAATTGTTATCGTTTTGAAATAGTTATTGATAGAACAAGTGACGTATGTTTCTGTTGATCAGGTAGAAACACGTGTGCGGTATTTCCGTTTTGATTTCATTTGTACTCAAAACCTCGGAGATTACCATTGATGACCTAAGAGCTGTATTTTCTGCATGAGCTATCGAAGTGCGAGCAGCTTTAAGTCGTGTGTCATATAGATTTGGTATTCTATCGGGGTAAATCTAAACCAGACATATGTTTGACACGAAAAATCGATCGGAGTAGTGTAACTGACCAAGCAGTACTTGACCAACAACCGATCAGTCATTGAGGACACCAACCAATCGACTATCTGTCATTTGTCATACTGAGACGAACGGCGCCAGATTCGGCAGAGTGGCTCNTCAATTCACTTCACCCCACATCACTTCTCCTCGTCCATTTAATTGTCTGTCATACGTCCATAAATGGTTCATCGATTTGCATTTTCAACATTTAAAATTTACAACGGATTCATCGAATGATGAATGCCATAAACATATATAAAATCAAATTTTCAATGGTTATGAGATCATTGATGAAATCCTGGAATATTTACGGTGATGACTGCCTGATAACTTTTTGTATCTATCTAAAACATTGAACACTTGATGTTTAAATCACAGGTGTATCGGAAAACTGATTATTTGTTTTGTATAAAAATAATAAATAATATTATTACACTTCAAATAACACAATGAAAAAATTAAACGTATTTGATGTTTATAATAAAATCATGATATACCTGATTTGTGAGAAAGCTGAGGAACAACCATCAGCTTTACACTGAACATTCTTTTACGCGTATGTGAATACCGTAAAAACTAAAGGCTTTCTAATGGGTTGCAGCTTACACGGTTTAGGAGAATAAATGATACTCAGAAGAGTAAAATAAATTAGTCTGTTACGTTTTCAAAACAATGCAATATTTGAAAGGTATTTCGGAAAACTACTCTGCTAAGCGTTTTTAGATTTATTTTCTAGGTTTATTTCACAATCCTTTTCCCGGGTTGCCGTATTGCGAGTAATCCTGCTGACTGATTGGATTTTGGGCATTACCTGTTACCTCCATAATGAAGTTTTCAATGGAATGTTGCCTGTACAATTAATTTTTTAGACAGCATCTGAATAACTAGTAGATGTTTGGGTGACGGATTATCATGAAATGATTACTTGAGCTATTTTATTAACTTCAAAGCTGAAACTGCACGTGTTTTTGAACTCTTACTCTTGAAGCAATACTGGCAAAAAACAGCCTTTTTTGTAAAGTCTGACGAAACTGCGTCTAAAACAGAAATATTGAGAACAATTTTTATACGTTTATTTTAAACTCAACGTTTAATTGGGAAACCGTCAGTTGCTATCGAAAACATTCTTCATACACACAATGGTATTTTCAGAATGGACGCGGAAAATAACCAATGGATTACGAGCCATTGGGTGAACAGCCACGAACACGTCGGACGTATTCAGCCTGTCATCAAATCACTAATTTATTACATGACGGCCACCGCTTTTATTGCTCTTACTATTCTTCTTAAATTCCAGATTCCAGATGTCTTCCAGCTTGTGACTTATATCCTAAAGTATAGAGGAAATGGCCGAATGATCCGCTTTGCTTATGCAGATTAAGCCCATTTTTCAATTAATGGTGTCACGCGAGTGCGACGGTGTGATAATCACTTTAGCATTTTATTAGATCGGAAAATTTAGGATTGTATTTGTGAATATAAATGTAAATATAAATATAATGCTTCTAGTGGTAAAAAATATCCGTGCAAAGTAAACAAATCATCATTCGTAATGCTCGTAGCCTATCTGGATGACCGTCTCAGACAGGTTTCTCCTGATAGGAATCAATCCTCAGTACGTTTCCTCGGGACGTTTCCATTTTTTACTAGCCATTTAATTGAAAAAGGATATATACACCTGCTAGCATTCCGCCTAACTTATTTNCAGGTCATATAATTCAATCACTATCAGATATGCCCATGACATTTTTTTATTTTGGGAACCGCGAAAAGTCTGAAGTGCTTGAGTTTTATCGGTCTCCTCAATGATTGATGACAGACTATTGCGTTGTACTATGAACCCTCACTCAACGGTTGATACTAAGCAGAGACCGACTCGACCGTCGCCCAGGAAGTTCACCAGTCTTTATCTCACATCTGGATGTATTGAGCAGAAGAATTCTCGTGCACGACGTCACGCGCACGCGCACACGAATCCATTTGGTAAGTCCAGACCAGCATCACGCATCAGTGAGCACACAATCTCTCTTTCTGGTATTCTGTTTTACCCAATCCTCAGTTCATCATTTCATAGAGGACCGGATGCGATTAGGCGGTCTGATATTTTAATCCAACATTGGGAAATGACAAAGGAATTCAAAGGTCATATTGGGTGTTTGGTAACACTCAGACATTAGCGGGCGACCCGAGATAGGAAGATTTGAGTATTTATGGGTTCTAGACTGCGACAAACATTTATTTCTCATGTACGAACATCCATTGATGACCAGACAGAGTGAAAGGTAACTCATAAATCTCTCGCTGTTTATCTTGTCATCTGACCTCCAGTGAGCTGCCGCAAACTTGGATGATTCTATTGCTTCTACAGTTTTTATATTCTCTACACTCAGTCGGTAAACATCAAAATTCCATCTCTCGCTCTCTTGGTAATATAAACTCCGCTTACTAATAGCTAGACAAGCGTCAATTACACACACGATGAAACTGGTGTTTAATCGGGGAAGCGAGTGACTAGGGTCTATTGTGGAAGATCGCCTCGGTGTGCTTCATTATAAGTGGAAATGACGGTCGCATAATGATGATCGAAAAACGTTTACTAATAACGGTTCAAATCACAATTTATAGCTTTATCTTGTCCAACAGAAGTCCATTGCCGACACTTATCGATCACCGTTTGCATGACACTTGAATGAAGCATTTTAGCTTGACTGCGGACCAAAGCTGACCGCTTTCCCAGGTGAAACGTATGATGGGATGCAGAGACGATATAGAACGCATCCCGGTCCCGGTCCATTTGAACCGTTTCATAATCGATCTGGATAAACGGGTTGCGCATCATTTCAATGGATAAACTGGGAATAATTAGATTTATGTAATCTAACGCAATCCGTACGAAATGCGCATTAAACCTCTCCCCTATAACATATTTCGTGATCATGTTGAAAAGCACCTGTTAAAAACCAGAGCGCCGGCTTAACAGAGGTGACAGTTTAGTCAGCGGATCAGATTTGACTGTTACACCGATTCTAGAAGAAACGTTTCCACTGGTACAGTATTTTTCGAAATTGAATCGGGTTGAGTAAAGTTTATTGCATGGCCCTCTCCATTTCAATTTTTATTCCCTCATACACAACATGCTATTCTGAGAGAAATGATTTACACGTGCATATTTATACCGGATTCAAGTCAGTAGCTAGGAAAGCTGAAAATGTAGTTTAAAAGATGTTTCAATTACTGTATATTTTGTTTACCATGCATCATTAAGTGTATTATCACCACAAATGTTCCTAAAATGTTCAATCGGACAATCAATGAATGCATTTTTTTGAATGTTGAATCAAATGGACTACAAAAAGAAAAATGTCCCGTTCACAGTTGTATCAATGGCCACATGATAAACATGAAGGTTCAAGGAACATTATTCAAGGTAAAGATTTACTGACTTTTTTTTAATCCTAATCTACGGTTTTTCTTTGTTTCAGTCATCATGTTGAAAACTAAAATGGAACCGATGTAGTCACCAAATCATTTTTTCAAATCAGCATTATCGCGTTAATTACTTATTCCTTTCTAAATTTCACTGTACACCTCAGTTCTACGCGCATTATATACATTCTTTCCCTTATAAAAAATTGCCAGATACTGGGAAGTCAAGTTTCGAATGTGCAAAGCGAGTCATGTCATACAATTAGATAAAGTTGATAGAAGGGACAAGGCAACACGTTTGTTTTCGACACTTCCTCTTTGAACATTTACGGATGTGCACATATCTATTTGATCGAAACCTTGGGTTAGTAGCGGATAGAGGATTTCTATTCCGACTGGTTCTGCAGTTGCCAAGTGACGCTGTCTAACGTATTTCGACTTGTTGTAGGGCCCTTTGTTGATGGCATTGAATACATTTATTTCTCTCTGGTGTACAGCAATTGTAAAATAGGCTACAATCGAGCTGATTATTGTTTCCGTCAGCATCGTGCTTAGTCATAATTTCTTTAGGATGTAACTTGAAAAAGGTCAATGGAAATTTCGAGAAGGAACCTCAGACTATATCCCTTTTCACATGCTCCTAATGAACTCAAAACGGAATGTTGTTCTTTCTCATCCAACTTATTTAATCAATCACGTTCCTTTGCATCTTAAACAAAAATGCACACAACGGAAGATTTCGGAAAACTGTGATACAGTGACAAGCTTGTTTACTATATCTTTTGTCTTTTGATATTGTCAATAGGAGAATAATTCACGAACGTTGTATAAATTCATTCAGTTTAGTCGATCTCTTTAATAAGCATAATAAATAGTTCCACGAATGTTTAGAAACATGTTCTTCTTTCTAGACGGATAAAATAGATTGTATATCGTATAGATGTGTACTCAGTGCGAGGGAAAATGACTTTGCAAATCCGTGTGAATTAATCTGAAAATGGATTGTACGCTCCATAGATGATGGTTCTTAACATGTATTCACTGGATATCCTGAAACATTTAATCCAATTCACCAGATAGACCAGCAAAGCCTCTACTTTCCCCCACACATTGCAGGAGAATGGAATCCAACCAAGACAATAAGCAGTTTGCAAGTGCTCCTAAAATGGCGTGAACTAATTCATGATGTCCCACGTGCACCTGGGAGGATAGACCTGATGCGTGGTCTCAACTTTGTTGAATATGAACGCAAAATATGTTGATAGCCAGGGATGTGTATCCTTGATGGGATCCGCATTGATCTTACGACCAGTCAGTTTTGCAAACATGTTATTATAAACATCAGTCGAGATGGATCACTTGTGGGCAATACGCACCACATTCACATATCAGGTTCACCTATTCATCAGAAGAGATATCGAGTTTGTGTAACCTTATGTTCCAGATCGGTCAAATATAGTAAGCATTTGGAATTTGTCGTAATAAGGAACACTGCTGTCCGGACCACAATATGAGTAGCGCAAACCGTCCATTTGATGCATGTTAAACGTTTTGACTGAGTTTGGGTAAAACAAAAGACAACATGGGCCCTAAAAATACTGAATCAGGCAATCCATATGGAAGTGTTCTCTAAACCCTCACCAACCCAGCCGTCATCCAACCTGAATATTACTTCTCTCGGACGATGGTGGCCCGCTGGTAACGTCACCATATTATCACTTCGGAGGACATGTGTTCGAATCCCATTACCACCACACGACGTCCTCCATTGATTGTTGTACGGCAGCTCTTTGATTGTCCGCTTTCCCCTTCCTGAAAATGTTGTCATTATGCATTCAATAAAAGGAAGTAAAGGTGAAAAAGTAAAAGAAACAGGAAAACGAAGCACATACCTGTAAACTGTGTCATCACAGATAAACACATAGAGCACTAGAAATTACCGAAAATTTCTCGAATCTCTGTATCTATATTTACGTCTGGCTATTACTCATCGTTCGTTGAACAATTCTTATCAAATACCATTCATTTCAAAATATTCATACAATAATGGTCGCAATTGCTTAGTCATCTATGAAATTTTATTATAATCATTGAAACGAATACTGAAGAAGAACACCGAAGACCAAAATCGTTCACTGCTGAGGCTCGTTATTAGATATAAGGAGGCAACTGATGATGTCGCTTGAATGGATGGAATTGAATAAAACGGCTCTTTATGTCTGATCATTATATGATTTTTATTAAGAAACAGTCGTTTTACCAATTTTCCCGTGATGACACCAAAAGAATGCCAATTCACAAAAAAGGGGAATGTATGAACACTCCCGCAGAACACCTGATGAAAACAGAATGGAAAACAAATGCTTTTTTGTGCTTAGTAATTACGCCTTGTGTAAAGTTAATGTGAGAAGGTCTAGACACGAGCAGTTTTGTATTAGATGAAAATGTCTGAAACAATGTCTTTTTACTTCCTTTCTTATTTATTGAATATGCAAATGTACAGTCAACAATCAGAAAGGGGGCCGCAGCTATACAAAGGAAAGGTGGGCGGTGGTGAATCGGTTCGAACCCGGGACATTCAGATCAAAAATTTGAAGACCGAACCACTGGGCCACAGTACATTTGGTCTGCATCCGTGTTTATAACCCTGTGTGTATTGATATGCGAAATTTTGCAAAGATTCAGCTCGCATGGTATGATGGTCGACAACTACCCCGTCATGAAACAACCGCATAGATGATAGTTGACTCCTATCAAAACTCACAGTCAGAAGGGGGAACAATAATGATCCCAAGTTTTAAAGTGGTTTCAGTATTTCCTTACTTTATCATTTGTGTGTGAGAAATGACCTCTGGTAGGCACAGATTGTGAACTATTCTCCCTAGGTAGGCAACCAATAAATCCCATTGATAATGGGAATGGGACAGTATTCACTGCCTACTGGGAATCACGAATTATTTTATTGCTTGCTTGTAATAGGTAGACCACTACGTACAGAGCAGGCATTCGAGTTATTGGAATATCTGCGTCATAGTGATTGTCTCACGAAAAGCTTCAAGTGCAATTCCAATGACATTCCGTGCACGAATGCCAAGAGTTACGAATTTGCAACAGTTTGAAACTAGGTTTTTGTCTTCTTGCCTGAATAAGACTCACTGTTAAGAGATCGAAATTTGTCGCTAAAGAAACTGTGTTAATTCTGGACTAAACGACTATTAGATATCATAGCAACTTTGAGACAAAAAAGTAACCTAACTGTGATCGAATTTTAAGGTTACTCATTTTCTGATTAAACAAATATATTTCCAACAAATTAACTTTGCAAGGTGAAAACCTTTTTCCTGGCTCACAATCTGCTACTCATTCCTAACCTTTAAAAGACACTTGTGAAACAACGTTGACGGAATTCCCTTGGCTCTGCCTCTTCACTTGAGAACAAATTAATTTTCTCACGCATTCGGCACCTATGACAGTTCAGATACAACGTGATAGATTGTGTCAACCACGTTGTTTCTAGCAACCACAACGCAGAACTTCAAGGTTGGATTTTACCTTACATTTCTTTTTGCATGCTGGTCGTCGGTCAATTAACTCCCACTGTTCTGTGGGAAAATCAGCTACGTGATCTCTTTCCTCAACCTTGTGACACGCTGGTTTATGCTTGTTGGAGTGGGTGATTTACTTGAATGTACGATTGGTTCAATCTTGCTAGTTTTTATTATTATGACTTGAGAGTCGCATGAACTGAATTGCTTTTCCCTATCGTACCGTCAATGTTTTTCATATAAAACATAGATGGTCTGTAGCTTCTGATAAGGATAAAATTTTTGAGTGTGTTCAAATCCATAGAAGGTTTGTACGTCCTATCATCGACAAGCTTGATTAAAGTATACAGAAACTAATAATAGCTTCGAACTAAAGTGATACAAAACTCTAAGTTTTGCTCTATTGATATGACCGGTACCTTTCCGTGACATTTTTGGAGGCCGTGCAATGATGTGAGATGGGCAACTACGTTCCAAAGCTCCTATGCCAGTGTTGCAGCTGAGATAAAATGGAAAGATACTCTCTCTTCTGTTTATGAGATGTTGTTAACCAAATCAACTGAAGTTTATATCAATGTCAGTTGTCGGCAAAACTATCATGGGGATAACAGACAGAGGAAAAATGCGTTCCCGTGACTAAAAGCATACAGAAAAGGATAGTAAATGTCTGAAACTTCAGGAAACGTCACAGTACGTTCGTCTTTTTGCTTTTTTGGATAAGTATTGCCAAGGTTCAATTATTGTTAAAAGAAGGTTTCAGTTTTCCTACACAGTTAATAATATCTGTGGACCATCGGAGATTGCTGCAAACGGTGAGTGACCACAAGGTACTTGACAGAGGTCACTCTAAACGGAGGACTAGAGGTAATGGTAGCAGAATCCGCTGGAACATGCACTTATGATAATTGGATGTGGTAAGGCTAAGACAAGATTAGTTGAAAAAATTCTGGACCCGGAATAGAAGTTAAGGACGGAACCAAATTAAATAAAAGGTGAAATCGTTTAATAAAAAACGAAATTTAGCATACTTTTGATGTATTCAGAAGTGAACACGAAAGATCGCTAATGAAAGCAGAAAAGAGACACCAAGATACGACTGCACCATAAAGAATACTGAAAGAACTAAGTGGAGGGTTTTATGTCCAGTTCGGTGCATGAAATCCTTTCTGTGAAATTGTCAGAATGCTTTGGGCGCAGCTGTCCACGCACAGATCGATGCGCATCATTTCATGTTTTGCGTATCGCAGTCAGCTTCCAGGCATCCTAAGAGTGAAGGCCGATACAAAGCTGACGAGGTGCAAATATAACGAGCCCCTATTATGAGGTTACCTTTGTGCATTTGAAGTATTTGAGGTGACATACGTATAGTTAGGAAACTTGAAATGCAAAATTGGTAACCATTAATGACAAATTGCTGATAATTCATTTCAATAAAAGCCCAACATATTACTAATTAGTCTGAGCCCCGCAGAAATTTTGTAACCAGGAACCGTGTATTCACTGGGGAGTATGCAAATAGTTGCAACTTTAGGATTCAAATTAATGCACAGTATACGAATTCACCGCATGAAATGAGCCAAGCTTGGGGAGGGATATAATTGATGATTTACCCTTTTTTCCAGTAAGTGGTGCTTAGATGAAAAATAACGACACCTCAATAAGCTGACGTTTTCTGCATCCCACATCGACGGAGCGAATCAGTAAAGTTTACCCGCTAGTATTTATGGAAGCATTACACTTGTAAAAGTTCTGTGAAGTACATATTTTTCCCATTCATTATTATTTACCTTCATGAATTATTACTGGTAACATTGCATCGACAGGGACGATACCGGGGTTATATACAATCCTACACTAATCTTGATGGGCCGAAGTCAAATGTAAACACTGGAGTATACTGCGATTTTGACGTCTTCCTTCACAATAATCCTGTTGAATTAGATATTTGCTTCCCCGAGAATACTGTTTCACACCTGGATTCTGTTTAAAAATGCACGTGGAGAGAACGGTACATACAGTACGTCCAAAATATCTGGGTAAGCAACACAGGTGTTAGTCAATTTTGGTAACCGGTTTTCATCAGACCAATTACAAAATTTTCTTTAGATCAGAGTCATTGTTGTTCCAATGAAGGAGTTTGATGCTATTCATTAAAGTCAATCTACCGCCCGCTTCTTTACAAATCATAGACAAAATAAAGTACGTTCTTTGCATAGAATGCCATCAATTCCTAAGGGGTGTGGAGAAAAATGAGCCCAAATGTACCAACATTTGCACTCATTTATAAACTTTTTACTTAAAAATACCCGTTGACTTCAGCAACACATTCATTAAATTAGCCCAACCCATTTCCGTTCTATTACACATTTGGTTACGTGCTGCGTGGATTGTAGTCCAGGTTAGGCACCATGACATTCATTTGTTTCGTCACCATGGTATCAGTTTCCGTGTTACAGCTTCGTAAACTTCGACTGCCATTTTTATTTTTAACTAATCTATCCGTCATTTGACGTATTTATAAAATGCAACATTTCGTGCACTCTGAACAGTTTTAGTCGCACTTCGGTTTACGTAAGATGAATGGTACTATTTGTTCCCATCTAAGCGGTTCATGCTTGCAAGTAGTGACACCTTTTCATAGCAGTCAATAGGGGGTATGAATGTGATGAGTGCAATCTGGTTCGCAATACGCCATTCGGATTGATTGAAGAAACCTGGTAGGTTTCTTCAGCTGGTAACTGTGTAACTAAAACCCTCCTATTTCTATTTAGTTTCATTAAAGATGCTTATACCTCTAAGCGTACAATGAGAATGAAAGACGAGACTATCCCTTACCCAAACAAGCCCGCATCAAGTCCGTTATCAGACAAAGCACGCGCAAATACCTTTCTCGCTAAATTGTTTAATGGGCTATATTTTCCTAAGAAAATATAAACGGGACATGTTGGGAACCAGTTTGCAAGTATCGCATCTATTTATATACACTATAGGATTGGAACTTTGTACTTATTTTGGGAATCACTGTACGAAATATAAACCTGTTGTTACTATAAACGAACCATCATTTATTAAGTGATAAAATTAAACGAATGTTTTTTTTCTGGTAAATACATTCTTTGCACTGGTGCCTCGATGATAAATTGTGTTAGTGTTTTTATGAATCTGATTACCGTAGATGACAATCAGTTATTTTACGCAAACTTTTACTTACAAGGCTACGTTTCCTGCCTACGGTTAACCCATTTTGCAATTAATGTGAGACAATGTGTTGCATTCGCACTATTGCCAGGGCCTTAAATAAACCGCATGTTTGCTCGTATATGATTATGTAGTCGGGGTGCTAAAAATGTTTTGTAAATTTGAAAAAAAATTGGATTTAAGTTGAACATCTCTTCAAAGTAAAAACAGCTGTTTCAAACTGATGAGACCACAAACAATGAACATTGATGTTACCAACGCCTTGTGTTTTGGTTTTTTGGTTCTTCGTGGCCAAGACAAGCTAATGTCTTCAATAATCATGAGCACGACACCCAAGGTTTTCAGAGAAATCTGTTCCATCCATAGATTTCGTTTAGTTAATGGAATCGAAACAACTGGAATAACTCATTTTTTTAGAAAAAATAGAATGAAATATAAGATAAACAGGGGCGTTTTTTCTCGAGGACAAGTTTAATAAAAATCATCGTATCTTAGAGAAGTCGTGTGAAATTATGAAGTGTTCAGCGGCATTAGTGTGATTCCACGCATGGGCGTTGCCAATACTTTTTACAGTGCAATCTGTACCAGCTGATCTAAGAAGCCACACCGACGGCGCTGATCCTTCCATATTCAAATCACCCATCGAACTTACAGAGGCATGTGACATCCATCAGGTAGCATATAAGATGAACGTCACCACAGGTTTACTTTAAAATTCACCGGAGTCCACGAAATGACGTTCTGAGGCAAGTTTAATTGTTCAGCTTGTTGTTAGGCAGATTGCATTACTTAGTTCAACCACTATAATATACTTCAATTAAGGAGACAAAAGAAAACCAGAAAAAAACGGTCTGATGCAAACGGTCATTCGCATTGTGGTTTGCATTGATTCGTCTCAGTCACCATAAACGTGGCTGTTCTTTATCAGCTGGTTCAAGCCCAATGATTAGAAAGCGCATCGATTGTACAAAACGGTGTTTAGAAAATCATCTAACTTATTCGGAATACCTCTAAAACGAGACAAAATGAACATTCTCTGATCGAAAGTAGGATATCATTGATGTGCAGGTAAAATTGGATCAGAAAAAGTAGATGAAAGAAGATTATTTCCGAATTGGCCTCTAATCACCACCTCGGTTGTTTCCTAACAGTTCATAATTTCCATGAATGTGAACTAAGAATGCGTGTACGAAATCCCTCTTATGATTACTGTCAACCGGTGAAGGGCGCAATTATTCCTAACTGCCAAATATATTAGGCAACTACTGTGATCTATCGGATTGCTTCTCATCGACTGCCAAATGTCCATAAAATTAGGACTGGGCGATACTGAGAAAAATTCTCTCTGCAGAACAAGAGCAGATAACTAATGAAAAGTACTACTTTCCTTTAGGCCAAATCTTGCAAATACGCGTGTAACGTGCTTTGCACATCTTGCAATATCAAGGTGTTAGAGAGCGATACACGATGTGATTTGTCTATATAGTGAAGCCTATCGATTGAAGATCGAATGAAGCGTGAACTAAAACGTTTGGAAGCACCGGATAGCTGTTTTGACCTGTTTGGATGCGAATCCGTCGAAAACTGGGGATCAAACTTTAGCACACGCAAGCATAAATCAAGCATACCACCCACTCAGCCACCAAACAACTGAGCAGACTGCTTACCATTTTCTTACACAAGAGATAGCACAACTTAGTTTGACCGATGGATTCCCACTGCTGATAAGGCCCAACCAGGTGAAACCAGCTATCCAGTGTTTCCTAGCTTTACACTCTACGTTTCGTTCGCTATTTACATCAACAAATTGATCACTTTATAGACATATAACATGCATAAATGACCTTTCGGGTGTATACATATAAATATCGGTGCAGTTTTGTCTACCCTCTTCAAAGAGTTTGTGAATAAACAGTTATTGGAATTGATGATGGCCGAATATCAAACGGTTATAACCCAAAATCTTGGTTTGTGCACCTGGGTGTTCACTGCCAATGGAGACGACAGAATCCACTTGTTCCTCTTGTTTCTTAAACGCAGTTTAACCGTACAGTCATTACTAGGAATCTGTGGGGTGATTCTTAGTTGAACTTTCAGATTTGTACGTAGTTTGTGCATTCTGTCTGCGATAAAAATAATCAACTCACAAAACAAAACCAGATCAGCATCAACAAACCCAGCAATGCAACATAAATCTATCTAGACAGTTCGTCTGACAGACGTTAGGAGTTGATTTTGACAGTTCTGTAAAGCTTGGAGACACCGCGTTTTGACTGCCCCATGGTATTCACTTGCTTGAACAGGGTTATTGCTCATTGCAAAATGCAGCTCGGACCAGTAGGCTGTCCAAGTATAGGGGAAAATGTACGTGATTAAATAATACAACTTTGTTTTGTCTGCATTTTGATAAATGTTGCTGCATTTTATTCGTTTCCTTTTCTACTGACAACAATATCCGTGCATATTGCTTGGGAGAAATAGAAGTATGTAAAACATTAGAGTTCCGTGTTCATTTTAAATCACATTCATTACGTCGTTTGTCGATTGCATGAAATTTAATTGAGTTGTGATGTTTTTCCTAAAAGACCGGCTTCTTGCGGCTTTTATTTGAAAAGAATTTCTTTCTAAATGGGTGACTAGCTAGAGACAACAATCAGTCAACCGTGTTGGACAACGAAACATCACCCCACGTGACATTTTATGTCTCTCTGCACGCAACCATCATCCGGTCAAAGCGAGCAACCAAAAATGATATATTTGAAGGAATCGGGCTCAAAGAACGGCGGTGATTCTGAGAATATTATAACCTTTACAATGTTGATTGATAAACCGTCCAAACAGATATTCACAGAACGAATGTACCCCCGGTTTGTCTGCTAAATGGGCTCAAAGGGGTTTATATTTTTCATTCTCGCGATGCTTTCCATGGTAGAATGGGGAGCTTGAAAACCATTCGTAAAATGATAAGGATTGTGAAATACTGTCAACATGATAAGGGTGGTAAAGTGGCTTATGTTATTGCCAATGGTACGATTTCATTCGGGCCGGTGATATCCGGCTTTTGAACGCAACATCTTTTGTTGTGTTCCGGCTGGATACCAAGCCAATTCTAAAAGGTTCCTATGTAATAGCCAATAGAACGTCCGGAACTCAGTTACCGAAGTCATGAACTATCTATATGTGCTGTATGTGACTAGCGAGTTAACCGCTTCTGCTTTGAAATAAACAATGGTTTTCAGCAGAAAATTGTTTCAAAACAGTGAAGGTTATATCGCGTTGATGAATACCTGCGTACATACTTCCGAGAGTCACCAGATTTTCAAGTCCCTTATTTAGAAGCTGACATTACCACGGGCATTTTCCAGTTGTCCGTATGATGTTGGTAAATACTCTTTTGATTGGCTCACCATGCGTTATCTTTTACAATCAGACCATGCGAATCATTGTGGTTTATGAGGCTAAAGTATCAATATATGGATGTCTTAAAAAATATTCTGAGGCCACCTTTCGGTGATCATGAAGTCATTACTGTTTATCACTGCACTTATGGTTCCTGAGTTGTCGCGTTTGTGTGTGTTTTGCCATAATTATCCCTACATAACAAAAGACAACTACTTTGAATAAGTTGAAATTCTTAAGAAAACTCAAATTGGCAAATAAGTGAGTTTGCCTTCGATGTCATGAAACTATTTGGTCTTAACGAGACAGACACTCAATAACAAATATAAAACAACTCAGTCGTAAAATTGAAGTATTAACTGTAGGTCCAGTAACATCGCAGTATCTTTATTTGTCTCCCAAAAAATAAAATCATGGTAAGAATATATAGTTGGTACCGATCGGTAATGCGATGAGAGCATTTCAATTTCTTTGGGTACTGCTGGCTTTGAAATAGCAGAAAAACGTGCATTTGTTTCTTTGTTTGTTTGAAATGCTTGAGATTCCAACTAGGTTATTCTATTCTCTTCAGGGTAATGCTCTTCCACCCTGTGATTCGCACAATCCATCTGAGTTAACATCAGAAAAACAGTCAAATTCTAATCGTTTGAAATGGCTGTTTGTATAATGATTCTGTCGAGTGAGTGTTATCCAAAAAGTACAATTCAGGTATTATTCTGCAATTTAACTCAAGCTGTACAATCGTGTGCCTCCAGGCCACTTTGGTTAGCAGTTAACATATCGGTTTGACCAAGCGCTTTCTGATTCATGATACAACAGCAATTCCACCTCTGCTATTTGCATACGTTGAACCACATAAAATATATCCCTCCAGGTCATAAATCCAAATGTGCAAAGTGATGCTGAAACGTCCACGAGGGGCAGCCACCAGAATGCAATAATGAATGCTACTAAAAGGCCAACCGTTCATGTTGTTCGCTTTTCAATCTTCTACTCCAAGTTCATCTCAAAATACTTCCGTTAACATTAGTAGTTCACAAATGCTGAATGTGAGGCCGGTATCAATCTTGTCATCTTATTGTGTGCCACCCCGAACGGTCTCCCATCACACCCAGTCAGATTGAGTGCGGACTTGACGAAACGTCTTCATATCTCAATGTATAACGTTATTGAAACCAGAAGTAGAATAAAGTTACGTCACATGTTACGTTTGCTTTGAACTGAGTATAAGACGGCTCATCATTGACAGTGAAATGATTTAGCTGTTAACGTGCATCACGTTTGAGTAGAATCATGATAAAATGATAAAATAAAGAATTTTAACTTTGGTTACCATTGAAAGAACGTAGTTTCGTCCAAATCGACTCATTATAGTCGTCTCCATTTAGCTCTGGAGTGGGGACGCCGAACCTAAATGCGTAATAAGTAAACCCAAATCGCAGAGCTGCAACGTAGCCTGGACACATGACTTAGACAGCTAGAGAAGCGACATGTCCTCATAATTCGATTTATTTCAATGTATAAAATGAACGGACTCACGATTTAGTTGACACCCAAGAGCGATTAAATAAGACAATTCAACTGATGTTTAGAATGTGAATTAATATATATAACTAAATTTAAAAAATAAAGTAGCACAATCTGCCCTTACCTTTAATTTAATCAAGATGTCTGAAAAATGAAATAATATTATTTAAAATAAGAATGAATACACAAAAGAACAAAATACCAAAATCGTAATTCTTGTGAATGATTTAATGCGTGAATGTCAGAATTCATGAGAACAGTACTTGCAATTCATTATTATTAAACGTTATTGCGCAATTTCCATCGATTTGTACCCAAGCACATCAGAAATGCTCTCGACTTTATTTGTTCATTCTTCATTGAATGAGACATAGCTGCTTCTCATTGGTTGCGTTCAATAAATTTTGGGATTAGACGAGACGTTATCCCCCACACACTCAAAGCACAATTCTTGAGTAGCATGATGCTAAATGTATCAGTTGGTTGAATAATAAATAATAATGAATAAATGTCATTTACTTTCTTTTTCTATTAATTGAATATACAATGTACGGTCAACTTTCAGGAAAGGGGCTACAGCCATACAAAGGCTGCTTGAGGAAGATACAAATATAGGGAGACTGGCGGCGGTGGAGCGGTTTGAACCCGGGACAGCCAGGTCACTATTTAGTAACCTAACCACTTGGTTACCACCGCCCCATTAGAAGTAAAACAGATTACCGCGAATATGAACATACATTTGTAACTAGCAAATGTGTCCCAGAAAAAAAGACGGAACTATTGGCGCGCTTTGTGTATCCATCGATCATTATGTGTCGGGTGCAACGTATATTCCAAGTAGTTTAAAGCTCATCTAAGACAATCAGTGAATAGGAAAATGCTTTGAGTGTGTAGACAGGCATGACGTTTTTCGAATTGTCGGATGTAAATGGTGAATTTGACTGTCTTGAATTCAGCGGATTTTACCTTCGGATTCTAGGTGAGTAGCTCAATTACGATTTACAATCACATTCTTTCACTGAAAATTCTAGTTATGTGTGGATGACTTTTTCCAATCAGTCGGGAACATTTAAAAGAAATCCTGTAGTTTTTAGTAAGGGGTCCATGAAACAATTTCTTGTTAGGAATAAAGTGAACCAGGTTGTTTATTATTTCCTAATTATTTTTAAATTAAATTGGAATTTGTATTCACCGTGTAACGAAAAATAATTTAATTTCTTTTCAGAATCAATATAAACTCATTTACGAATATAGGGAATGGGCAGAACGTCCAATGAGGAGCGAGCGTCAAAATTGGAGATAAACTTAAGGAATTCGTAATGCAGCCAGTGATTGAAATTAGATAACAGATCTTTATTTTCTTGTTATTGCACACTGGAATGGTTTCAAACAACGAAGTCTACAACTCCAATGTGAAATATAGTTTTGGATCCATTAGATAATTTACGCGATCTTATACACAGAACGTACTACTTATTATCCGAACCTGGAAAATATTGGAAAGCAATTCAACGACTGTGGTTTAGGGACCGGTATAGTATGTACCTAAAACAGTGATAAAGCTAAATTCGAACAGCTCCGTAAAATGCCAGTGTCACGTGGTCAAGGAGAAACCTACCAGTTGAATGATACGGCAAATGCTTTCGTTGACCACTAATTAATATCAACGTTAGTGAATGAAGGTAGTTAAGATATATGATTTAAGATGTATTTATTAGATAACTCACATCTACATTGCTCCCACTGATTGCATAATTTCAACGCTGAATGCAATACTGGTGGCTGCCTCACAAAACAGTATGCATTACTGTCTGGAACACAAATTCAGACACGTATGAGTTTATTCCAGCAAATGAAACACGATCAAAGACATTAGTGCTTACCTACGAAAGGTGGTAAACAAATGCTTCGTCGAAACGATCCTGAGACGTTTTCGACTTTTTGCATGAACTCAACTCTTGTTTCTCTAGCGGTATACGAAAAGTAGTTCCACAAAACAGCAGTTGTGGTTGTTTGCAACAAAGTTATTCTGTTGATGCCATCTCCGTTTTAACCGGTATTTCTAACTATCGTATTCGTTCTTGATTGAAGTTTAGACTCTTTTACAGATTTGTAATGGCCATGTGTCAACAAACGAATCCTTGAATACGAACACGTTAGGACACAACATTGAAATAACTTGTGAATAACACAGGAGTTACGAGAAAGGCCTTAGGTAAACAAAAAATGATGAGGAGCACCTGAGATCATTTGTACAAACTCTTCGACGGAAGCAAGAACCCCATTGAGATGGGGGTCGCTTGTACCCAAAATGGGTCACTTCAAAAGTAGTCCAAAGATGTACTGGCCCAAACGAAACCTTAACAGTCGCACCAACTGAAAGTACACACAAACAGCTCTTGAGTTAATACTATGCCTGGGTCAGCAATGATCATTTCAATTCCCCCAAGCAAATATTTTTCGTTTGTTGTACACCAAATCATGCAGCTTTTATGAAAAAATAAGTTATTTTTCCCCAGTCATCGCTTTTCTGAATGGCATCCATCTTCTTCATTGGGGTTTCACTAAGTTACTAACTTTGTTTCTTTTACTGGCGCACCCTACTGGGATACACAATGAGAAGAATGAACCCCATGGTTACGAAGTGAGTGCCAGCGGACTGGTTCTAGTACTTGAAGCGTGGCAAGTAGTTTAATGTTTCATAAAGTTGTACGTTGTGTTGCCTGGTGTGGGTGTCCTTAAAAACTTTCAAATTCATGGTGAGGCGGCAGAATAAACATATTGTATTTTTTAGGGGTATACATGATTCATCCAGGTTAGACGATTGATCTTTCCGTTTCCAAGTATGTATTAATTATTGAATCATTCAAAAGATTTGCACACCACATTACCTCATTTTGATAATAATGTTTCGTTCATAAAAGTCTTTTATCATTCCCCATTCTGCAGTTTCAAGTGCTCGCAAGGTTTTACTATGGGCACCGAAGGTGATGAACAAATGACCGAGCTGCTTTTCGAAGACAGAAGCCAAATAAAGAAATCAGAAAATGTCCATTTCTCAGGATTTTCTGATCCCTTTTTGGATCTTCAGGCCCCCTGGCACAGTGTTGCATTCTCGGTCCTTTCGATTCACCTAAAACCTCCTGGTGCCAGGTTTTTTCTAACTGTTAACAGTAGTTGACCACCACGAGGATTTGAATGGAAAATTCGTTTACTCGTTATCCAAATGCAATCCGTTACTGAATACAACTGAAAGTTGACGCTTGTGTTACACCCGCGGCTATGTAGGGCAAATCATTGATGTTCGGCTGTCTTACACAACACATATCATGACGATCTCTATGAACATGTCATTGCGTGCATGCCACTTGCCGTCTTTGTTATTGTAACAAAACCTATTCGATCATTAGCCATGTAGAACATATGTTTAATATGCGGTAGAGCACCATTTTCTTGGTTGAATAGCTATAGTAGGTTTTATCAAATTTGTTTCAATGGAAGTTTAACATTAAAGGAGAAAAATCGCCTAGGTTTTGTCTTTTATGGTGTACATGAGAGCAGTAAAACACACCCAAAAATACACTAATGGGTTTACCAAGGGCGACATCTAGCCATTTGCGAGTAACAATGGTGTTTTTGAAAGGAAACTTTAAGTGGAATGGCAAACGATGAACGCAATCGGTCATGAACGATTGAATGAAAATCCAAGGCAATTCATCAAACACTCAGCGTAACTATCACTTCTATCGTCTAATAATATGGTTTATAAAGTAACCGCATAAAACTGCTCAAATAGGTTAGAAAAGAACCGTGCTCCAATGTTACCACACAATAACTGTTGAGCTGCTGACTACTTTGTGTGATATATCTACCTACTGGTGGAATCTAATTTAATATGTGCCAGGAGAGCTTAATTCAATTAAACAACACATGGTTCTTAGGAAAAAAGCAATCGAAAAATGCACTTCGTCAACAACAAATGTATCGCAATGATCAACAATTGTACATGCAAATCAGAATGGTGGATTTTGTCGTAGTGTAAATTATCTGATTAATAGCTCAAATGCAAACAAACGAGGAAAACATCCCACATACGATCTCAAATAAAGTCAAAATAAAGAACGATAAATACTGTGACAATAACATTGGGTGGGGATTACAAGCGGTAAATGGTAACCCAGTACATAAAGATCACTTGGGTTTGTGAACAGTTAACCTCTGCACTAAAATTTCGATCAGACTGTGGACTCATTTGTCTCCAAAAATACACTAGCAATTACCACCGTAATCGTAGAACAAAACTGCTTGTCCAAGGAGTGGGTTGAATCACATGCTGTCAGTCCTCTGATTGTTGAGGAATCCAAATAGTAAACCAAATTTTGATAGATAACTTCTGTCTCTAGTTAGTAAGGATATCATTGTGAACTTATTGTTGACAGTTTGCGTAGTGTAGTAAACCAGTTCTGAAATATCGACCGTGCTTGGTTTATCGTCACTTTCTCGGTTGTCAAGCTTGAGCAAGGAGCGAAGAATAATTGCTTATTCAATTGGTGATTTTTATAGATCTTGTTCCTTGGGGAGATAACTAATACAGATAATTAAGCAGCACAGTTCGAGACCGACGAAAAATAACAAAATTATGATTTTATCAAAATCCATCGTTATGCCCCTGAAAACCTAGGGGCCTCAGAAAATCACGACACTTTACTGATGTCCCCAAACTCATCAATACCAGTTCACCACTGCCATTTTTGAATAACAAGTTTGGTGGCAGTTTGCCTGCTTATCTAACTGTTTGTCTTAAAATGGATATACACACTCTGACCCAAAACTCAAAACAGAAACAGAAAATTATGAGAAGCTTACGCAGGATTCTCTGATACATATGTGAACGTTATCTTCTACTCAATTCACCAAGATTGACCTTCTTTTCAGCAACACACATATGCAATATCACAACGGAAATAGTCATATTATTTGAGCTATTTTAACGATACACAACTGCATAATCCGAGGAATGAGTTATCAAAACTGAGCTTCCTCATGACTGCGTTTTTGTGACCTTTGATACAGATATGGTTAAATACCAAAGAGAGCCGAATTCATTGAATATAAGCGTCATTTGCTTAAAGTTTTACTGGGAACCCGGCATGATCACGGATAAAAACCTTGATTTTGACAGCAATTCTCCTAATTCACCAACCCACCTGAACGGTTGTGTTTCCAAACATTTCAAGTCCAACGGTGTTTGCTAAATCATTTCCAAAATTTTTTACATCTGTTTCCCTAATTTCTCTTACTACTATGCTAAGTTATTCTCTTGCGTATATATAAGCATGTTTCCATAATCACGTGTTGCCGAACTGTTATCACTGTTTTGACTCCCCTAAATTTTTTCGCGCGAGTTTCGTAATTGACACATGGATTCTTCTGTCGTATAGTGAGGAGCGGTTCATTCATTCACCAACTTTCGCATTCACACTGAATGAGCACGTTTGTGCTCTTAAATGGGACAATACATTCGGAATTCAGATTAGGTTTCTTTTTCCGTACAGTTAAACGGAGAACTCCTTTTTTCCTTTTGTAATATTCATCCTCGGTCTTTAGCAATCGCCTTCTGTGATTTCTGTGGATCGATGATTTTACGTCAGGTTCTGCATCTTACATCTTGGGATATTCCGTGTACACATCTTCGCCGTCTAACTCATGCTTCATTGATTTCCGGGTACCAGAACCAATTTTGATTGATTGTTTAGTTCTCATTTCCGGGCTCATTACGACTGCCCGCATCTTAATCAAACTTTGATCTCCCATCTATCGTTCCAAATTCAGTTTAAACAGACTCGCATCCGTTGTACAACCACGTGAAGGACCCCACTAGGTTCGGCAACCTGAAGACATCGTCGATGCTGGATCTGGTACTAACGAACGAAGAGCTTATGGTTGAATCCATCGATGTCTCGCCCTCCTTAGGACGCAGTGGCCATGCATTATTGTTGTTGAAATATGTCTGCTACGCTTCCGTAGAAAAAATTCCGTAAAACAATACACGCCTTGCCGTGGACTATACTAGATTGCAGAATTTGGCTCACTGCACTCAGTGGATCTTTCCTGGGGACGTAGGTGGCCCAGTGGTCACCTGGCATGCATTTACACACAGACTTACAAACCTGATCGCCTCAGTTACTAAGGTTGTTAAGAAGTGGATGTCTCTGCGCAATCGATCTTGGCGAGCATACAACCGATTTCCAACTGAAAGCACCTGGAATAAATATCGACAACTGCGAAGCCATTGTACCCAGTTGGTGCGCGAGGATAAGCTGAGTTACCAAGAAGTGCTCTCATGGAAGTTCATCTCCAACCCATCACTACTATACAAACATGTCAATCTGTCGAGGAAAGTAAAGTATGGGATACCCGCACTCAGCTCTCTTGGGAAGGTCGCCAGCAACACTAAGGAAGCAGCTGAGATGCTGAAAAACCAATATGCCCGAGTCTTTGACACCCCTAACAACGCGAGACTGCGGTTGCCTCGTCGAATACTCTTTCTTCCAAATCCATCACTGACTACCCCCACGTTTGATGCCGACAGAGGGAAATCAAAGCTTCTGAGTCTACGTAAGTATTCGGCTCCAGGTGCAGACAACCTACATCCCCAACCGCTTATTGCATTAACGGCTTACATATGTGAGCCGCTAGCTTTTCTGTTCCAAAGGATGTTTGATGCAACCGTGCTGCCTCAGTCGTGGAAACAGGGCATATTTTCTCCAGTTTACAAAGGCGGCCTTCGCAGTGATCCTGCCAACTACCACCCGTTGACACTCCTACCCGTTCTATTCAAAGTCATGGAATCCATCATGGCGGATTTCCTGATGGAACACTTAGAGAAATACAACCTGCATTCCCCAGCATAGCATGGATTCCGTCAAAGATATCATGTACTACCAATCTGCTCCTGGCCCGCGATGAAGGGACAAAGGCAGTAGACAAAGGCGATCCAGTTGATGTGTTTTACCTGGACTTATCCAAAGCGTTCGATCGGGTGAACCACGAAATACTACTCCGTAAGCTGTACAATTTTGATGTCCGAGGCCTCCAGCTTGATTGGATTGCTGCGTTTCTCCAACAACGGACTATGTCGGTTCCAGTCTCTAATTCACTGTCCACTTTTATCGCCGTTTCTCGCGGAGTCCCCCAGGGTTCTGTGCTTGGTCCAAGACTTTTCTCTTGTTCATAAACGACCTACCGAATGACTTAGGACCAAAAACATTATTGTTTGCAGACGACGTCAAAATCTGAAAGACAGTGACAGAAGTTAGGGGTTCTCTGGAACTCCAAGAAACACTGAATGCAGTTCACAAATGGTCTATTGAGAACAACATCCAATTTAACGTCTCCAAATGCAAGGTGATTTCGTTACGCCGCCATGAGCGGTTTCCTGATTTCCTCGGAAACGAACTACTGCCTCATGCATCAACGGAGAAGGACCTGGGTGTTATGGTTCAGGAAGACCTGAGCTGTTCTGATAACTGCGCCAGGGCGTCACCAACCACACTCAAACATGTCAGTCTACTTAAACGTGTTTTCAGTCGTTTTGAACCATCGTTATACTCACGTCTGCTGTCAGCATACATCCGGCCGCATATTGAGTATGCCATTCACACTTGGAACCCATGGTTACGACGTGATCATAAGATTTTGGAACGTCCACAAAGGCTCGCCACAAAGCTGGTCAAAGGACTTTATCATGATTCATACATGGGGAGAACGCAGTCGTTGGATCTATACTCTGTTCAGTATCGCCGGATTCGAGGAGACTTGATTTTGATTTACCACATATTAAACAGCCCAAACCACCCTTGTCGCCGACTTCTGACGTTTTCATCAAACGTCCATCTACGGGGACATCCATTCAAGTTGGTACTCCAAAAATCTCGACCGGACTGCCGACGTCATTCCTTTGCCGTCAGTGTGCACTGTCTGGAATTCCCTACCATCTCATGTTGTATGTGCCGAGACGATTGATTCTTCCAAGGGAAAAATAAACGAATCATTAACAAACATTGCATTTCAACATCCATGAGAACACAAAACACAACCAAATGCAGCATATGGAATTTTGTTCATCACTGTTACAGTTAAACTCGTTTTAACACCCTATGGGGTAAGAAAAACATCTACTTGTAAGTGATGCCCATAATGAAACTTTGACTTTGACTTTGACTCCCTGAAAATTTAAGAATCAAATTGTGCTCTTTCAAGTCCTTTCTTTCACCTTCAAATCTCCAAACAGAGATGAATCTCTGTGAAGTTAAATTGGTCGATATCACACAATGCTTTGCCGAATATAACATTCAACGAACATATGATGCAGTGTGTAATACGTAATTCGTCTATCCACTGATTTTTTCACGCTAACGTGTCAAACTTTCCTTCCGGTGTTCCATTGATAAAAGCCGGAAAAATATTTGTGTATTGCGGGGTATAAATAACTCTGCAGGCACCTTATAAACACAAATCAAAATTATTCATTGGTACGGAAAATATTTATCCACGAGTGTTTCAGACTCATCTATCCAAAAATAAATGTTTGAACGTAGTATTTAAGTCAACTTTATTGCTGATGCTTGATGCCACGAAAACAGTGTGAATAGAATGTGAAAATGCGAGTCATCACTTTTATATATTTTAGCTTAGGTTGACTTCTATCACTTTGTATCATCTTGTTAAAACTACTGAGGTCAAAAGAAGACAAGATATAAATTATTGTCGAAGTCTAAAGCAATGTAAGTGATAAATTTAATGAAACTCAATTTGATCATAAAGAAAATATTTTGGTGCATCACAATCGGCTGGTATTGTAACTGAAACCACATCCTTTATTGTGCGAAACTATTTGGCTGTAAATGCTCTTTTTAGATGAGATTGCTAGTCAATCTGCCTAAACGAGTGGTCAGTTAGCTACATTGAGAAGAACTTTCAACTGTCGGACTGATAGCGCTCACAGATTTTTTCTCTTCCCACCAACTCGACTAATACCTTTCCCTTATTGAAAGCCTTTGTTTGATTCCAGTGCAATTTATTGCTCAATATCGCTCAATGTGGAAAATAACACATCACGCCGGATTCGTTTATTAATTTTCTTACAAACGGCACATGTTGGTTTGTACTCTCTCTCGGTCATACACCGAAACTCTTATAATTTTTTTTGTTGTTAATTGACTTCATGTTAGAGTACAGGGACCCCTTCACATCATCGAGCTTGAGATAATAATTTCCACACAAAAAATGCATACAATAGCTTCAAATAGTGGTACACAGTAAAACGTCACTAATGCTTGACAAATCATCATCATCACAATCATCTCCATCATCATTATCATCATCCTAATCATCATCATCCTAATCCTCCTTATCATCATTGTCTTCGTTGTCGTCGAACAGCAAAAGTGAAAAGAACTTAGTAGTACAATTTAAGGTGCACGAGGAGTGGAAATATTTTGAGTGAGGGGGAAGAAGGTGGAACTTAATGGTCAACACGCAGAATGTATAGCTGAACTCTGTCTACACACCATTTCAAGCATTCTGGTCTGACGTGAAATGACAGCAAGAACTCCAGTGCTGTCGGTTCGCTGCCACATCCTTCAATATCTCCAACCACCGGTTGTGAAGTCTTTTGGATCCCAACCTTTGAGGTGCGAAAAACTTACTCTACCTGATAGCTCTATGCCTTCTGTTACGCCTCGTATCCACGTTATCTGTTGACCTCCGCATGGTTTCCTCCATCCCGTAGGGGCTACAGCAAATAAAGCACGACGCAGCAGACGGTAGGTGGGCATACGTGCCCCAGGAAGCGAAGCGTACTAATCTGAATTCGGTGAGCTATTAATGCTATCCCTATTAAACTAAAAAACGCACGACTACTTACTTCTGAATTACTAACCCATTCGCTCCATCCCACGTGAGCTAAACTACATAAACACGATAACCAAAAACCTCTAGTCGATAAATATATACTATTCGTAAATTCCAGCTCTCAGTAAAGCAGAACTGAACAACCTTCCGTGAAACGCCTCGTCAACGCCGAAGGTATTTCCATCCTACATACGCCACTCCAGCGTTGGCAATGCGTGCTATGCTCCCGTCTTTGGTCATGTAATTACCTAAGTCGGAAATGTAATCTATAACTAGTTCCTAGCCATTTAGTTCCAAGGTGGGATTAGACGACACCCATTCATACAATACCATTTTACACTTTGAAGGTGAAAAGCAAATAGTGAATATAGCACCAGCACTTCTTTGGCTATCAACAGATCTAGGCTACATCCTCCATAGGAATGTTAACTCATCACTGTCTTCATCAGGGTGCTGAAATCCATAGAACTGCAAATGGTGAACTAATCTGAAGTTATTTAAATCATGTTTGGGTGAAGCTGAACCGACTCCTATATAACACTTTCTATGAAAATCATCTGATGTGAAAAATAACTTACCAGAAAGCTTGTTTCGATGGATTACACCGAAGCAACTTTTGGAATGACGAGTAACGATAAAATACAGAACGATAACTAGTTATCTTGAACATTTTTACACAATAGAGTTGGAGAGTTAGTTTACTTTGACATAACATAACCAAAATCCCCATTATTTAAGTTTTTCTGAACAATGGGCTGTTTTTTTTCCGTGTCATGGAACTAGGTAGATAAATTACTACGTACCAGCAAAATGCTCCATTATCGACGGGTTGCCAAAAGTGAATGGAGAGATAGAATAATTTAGCCTAACAATGATAATCCAGAATCTCTTCACAGCAGGAATATACATATGAAGTGCGCAAACCTGTGCAGAGTTGATGTAAGTGGATGTAGAAATAGGATAGGTCTTATAACACGCGAGGTATTTTACCACACTGAGCCTAACCGTGCGCATACATTCCACATTTCAGAGTGATATGTTGGAGCAGAATTGGCTGTGGTGCCGAACTGATCTTCAGATGGCTAGGAGATTGATTGCATCTTGTTTTGTACCACTCATCCCTCTTTGAAGGGAAACTGAAAGAAATTAAGATAAAATGAGATTTTTCAGGCCACCGGGGCATTACATAAAGCAGTTAGGCGTGGTATTGAGTTTCAGTGAAACTACCATGGCGTGACCATCGACATGTCCTATCAAGCTTTTGCCCTTTTCGGATGGTTGAAGATCACAACTACCCATTATGATACAAATGCACATGTGTGAAGATTCACTTCTGCGGTACTTCCACGATTGTTCATGCTGGATGCTGTGTATAATGTCACAGGTTTTTGCAAATATGTGAGATATAATTGCTGACTTTTGAAGGCTAAGTAGGTAATTAAAAATTCTTTAGTACTTGTCAAGTAGACTGCCTCACGCATACCTTTGATATTGCAATCGCAGTGTTTGTGTTACCGCCCCATAAATAGATAGAAAGGAAATCCCTTCTTGGCCATGATTTGGGGATAACGGTGGAGAATATGACTTGTGTAGAAATAAAATTCAGGTTCTGCACCGTAATTCGGATGTCCTAGTCTATACCACTAGAAATTATTGTTTTTAAATCGGATTCTCTTTCTATTTTTATCTGTGAACATATATTTCACCGTTCTGTCAGGAAGAAAACGTACCCAAATACGTAACTAATGTAACGGTAGCAGTCAGTATCTGATGACGCAACAGCGAGAAGTAGTATGTGGCCGTACAAAAGGCGATGAATTTAATCTTTCTCACCCTAAATGAAGCTGCCTCGCATATTGCTTCGATTTTTCCATGGTCATATTTGTTTTCTAAAAGGCTTTCATTCACTATTCAAACTAATGCAAACTATCTACCGCCATCCGATGCGGCAACATTCTGGACTCTACGCTGTAGCTTGAATTAACTTGCCAAACGAATCGTGTAAAACTGAGCCTATTTCTGTTCTCCCTGGTAGGTTAGAATGGTTTGTTGAAAAGACGGTAATTGGTGCAAATACAAAACAATCATGTAAAAGACTATGCTCCATTAACGATACTTGTTTGTATGCATGTATATACCATTATTATTAACAGTTCCGGCGCCAAAATAACTAAGCATTGCAGGTTACAGCAGGAATAAAAAACGACACCAAAGTAATCAGTTTTGTGTATGGAATACGTTGTTCCGTTCTTAACTATACGCAACTTTGACTTTTAGGATTTTCATCTTTAGGTTTGCAGACAGAAAACGGTGCCTTCAAGTCACTCACTTCGGTTCCTTGCCTAATTGCGCATTTTATTCGGTTAACGAACGCGAATCGTTGTTAATATATCCTGGAGGCCGCCGAACCCTAACGGACGTATGAGAAATGGCTAGTAATACCTTCGTTGCTTGGGATCGAATCACTGGACCGAGGCACCTTAGCTAATATTGTCCCAATAGATGAGATAGCATTTGAACATTTCCTGCTTTTCCACCCAATTTGTACTCATAGACTGATATAGAAGATTGTTTAATACGCACAACGAAACAGAACGCCAAGTTACCAGATTTCGTCTTGTTCGTGGTTAAATACACATCGACTGAATTCTGTGAAATGATAGACTTTATTAATAATTCAGTACTTGATAGTGTCATTTTAAAAAATGAAGGTTCCTCCTCTCTCCACAATCTCAACTTGACTTGAGTGCGCATGATTTGCGTTTGCTATTTAAACCTGGGAAGCAATTGTGTTGGTTATAAAAAGGGACCTAAATTTCTGGTTGCTTGTTGTAATAAAGATGAATATGTCAAGCAGATCAGTTGTACTGAGTAGGTGCAACAGTCTACAGGCAAACATATATGCTAATTGCTTTTCAAACAAGGATGATAATCAATTTTTGCACTTTACTAAAGACCAGTTGTGTAAAACCTGAGTGACTGCATTATCTACAATCACACCATAATCGCGAAGGTCATTTATTTTTACCCAAGCACTGTTTTCTACTTGTTTGATTCTCTCTTCCTCTAAGCGTTTGTTTGGGTTCAGTTGACTTCTGGAAACATCGACAGCAAACCCACTGAATTGGTTAAATGAAGCTAGATATTAATGAAAATTTCAAACTAAAATACACTTTCGAATCAGGTTGCTTACCCAACAGGTAGCTGGCTTCTTTTCTGTTTCTGAATGTAGGCGACGATGTTATAACTGAGGGGTCTAATGCTCACATGATCGATGAGTATTGTCCGTAACAAGTTCCCGAAGACTAAGTGTGTTGTATCGTTTATAGACAAATAAAAATCCATCTGTTCTACTGCCCAGTGATCAAATGGGTAGCGTGCTTGCATCCTACCTGTGGGGAGTTGATTCTTTTTCAGATTGACGGATTTGCGATGCTGATGAAACCCAACTAATTCGAATAAACAGCACAGGGATTTCTGAATTTTAGGTTCTCCATCCGTTTACATGAAGCTATTTGCTGAATAATGCAAACCTTGTTGATTGATATCGAATGCCACGACATGTTACTGTTATCTCTTAGACACGATGCTGAAAGTAAACAAGATTTTAAAAGGGACCGGACTGATAAACTGGAGATTGTTAATCGATAGGGGAAGATATTACCAATATATGTGCAAGTATGCATATAAGAAGGGTCTCTTTGACTGCAAGTTAACTATTAGCTTCTCGGTATTTTGATTGTTATGCTTCTATTATCCTTTCCGATCCATGTGGCTAGATGTATCAAACTAATTGGATTGATTGACGAAGCATATTATTAGCATATCATCATTGCTTTTTCTTTTCAACTTTGACGATGAAAAACCCCAAATTAAATGTGTTTTCAGGTCTTAGGTAACTCGTCGGTACGATCACGATGAGAGAAAGGGACATGAAAGGACGTGAAATCCCAATTGTTATATACAACATGATCGATAGCCTTCAAAAAGAGAACCCTTCTCACCATGTGAGATAAGCTACCCCACCGCGGCCGTGCATCCAACTTTCGCAAAACTAACATACAACTTCGATCACTATCACCAACTAATTGGTGGCAGCGTTTGAGCATTCTCATTGCAAACCCTGACCCGTATTTAGCACATAATAACAATTTAATTTTCCATCCCAGTGGGCTATAATCGGATTCTCTTGGGATTATGTTTGTCATTGGAATGAGCTGAAAGATCCGGTGCTAACAATATTTTAATTTTCTCTAAATATACGGCCACAAAATGGATAATACTTCTAATGTAGATGACGACTTTATTGTATTATGGATGTAAACATTTTAGATGAAATACGAAGGCTAGTATGAACGTGCAATGCAAACCGAGATTCGTGTGTGCAAAATTCCTAACCCTTATATGTACATGTGGGAGAACATAAATCAAATTATATTTCATCGCGAAGATATGAGTGAAAATTACTTACAGTTCGACAGGTGGGACTGTCGGGTATCAATTAGCAAAAGTGCGTTACAATCTCATTGTACACGTGAAGTGTTTTATCATTTATCAGATCCACTTTTGAACTAAAATTTAATTGTATTAGGGATTAGTCCTCATGAGGCTTGTTTGATTTGGATAGAGAATAAAGCAATTTTCTGCGTCAACCTGCATCACACAATAAAGAAAACTGCCTAGCACCAGATCAACAGTGGGTCAGGTTCATGAAATACAATATTATGGATCAACACGAAGCAGAGTGGGTGATATATGGATGAGTTTTGCTGAATGGACTTTATCGAGCGGTCTAACCATGCTTTGGATAGACAGATGGTTATTATTGCAGGTCTTTTCCCGACAGAATATGTAAATTGCTGCTAGAAGACGGGGCCACAATGACACCTAAATATGCATACGGTTTACAGGAATCAGTCTCATAGGACGAATAACGGGAGCCAATTCACATTATTTGTTCCATATGCTTTTGCTGACGGTTAAGCATTTCGTGTTAAAAAATTGCCTGTCCTTTTCAGCGTGCTGTGAAAGCTATGTAAAAGCTATGAGACATCATTAGTGGGAATATGTTGGTTCGCTGAAAATGTATTCACATATGAGAAAGACTCAAGGAAATAGAAAACTTTGAAATAAAATGTCATGCATTTGAAAATCCCTTTCACAGATAATATGACCACGAACGAATCAGTTAGATATATTGCATGTTACATTCCAGTTATCGTTTTTAAGCTTCTGCATAATTCTTAATAACTACAATTATGTGATAAAGAGAAGAAAGGTTAACCCTATAGTTAGGAGGTATCACAGTTTACTCATGAGGAACGACTGCTCTGATTGGAGAGCTTAGTAGAATCCTCTAGTGTAGATATTTTAATGATCCCAGTGACTGCGAAACTACATTAGCAGCACCAAACTGACAAGGTAACGTGAATAAAAACGCATTCTTAGTGTTTCACTATGAAGATGTTCAAAACTCTTTCATCAAAGCTGTAGCAATGGCGCTCTAGTAACGCTTTTAGCAAACCTCACCTTTCACAAGGTTGCTTCCGTCTAACCAGATTTTCACAGTGGTTGTCAATTTTCTGTCAGTTTTATCACATAAATTAGATTTGCTTTAAATGTAATGAGGTAACATATATAGGCTCTGTTACAGTTTGTACAGTTTATTCCACCATGATGATGATGGCCTTAAACAGAGTGGACATTGGTTAGAAGTGCGATTGTGGATCAAGCAATATGTAAAGTATACCTGTTCGAATTTGGTCCATGGTACAATGCAGCCCACTGGGCTTTCCAAATGACAGACGATACTACTTTCCGTAAACTGAAATCAATCCGATATGCAGTGGATCACTGGATCCTTCAGGCAACAAATAGGAGCCACACAAATGAGGTACACATGAATTATGATCGCCAATCGAAGAGAAATAACTCTCATAAATTTGAAAACATTAGGCTGGTTGGCGCAACAATGATTTCGGAGTTAAGAACCACAACAGAATGGTGGATATACACAGCTGATGAGGTCTATTAAGAGGGAAGCTCGATTCCATTAGAAGCACACCTTTAACTGGATAAACTGGGGTTTATGCGGGAATTTGAATTGAGATGGATGGTTAGTTCTACTAACTATTAGCTATTCCATACCACTACTCGTAAAAAGGCGTTGAATTGAATGTGAGTATCATGAGTAACAATATCTTAAAGGTTTTCCTAACAAATCCCGTGTGAAAGGTCACAATTAGAGTTATCTTGTGCCCTTTGCAAACGCACGAGCAATCGTAAACGCCGAACGAGCTTCCAATCTGTCAAACAAGAATTTAAGCAATGAACCTTATCTTAGAAGCTCATTCGGGAAAGGCCGGTGAATTCTGAGGAAATCCAGTCGGGGTAGTCATCCTACATGCTAACTGGTGGATGTCATATGCTTCTGTAATTTGAATGGGTAATTCGAATATGAAAAGATCAGTGCTATCGGTGTGGCCTCGTAGATCAGTTGGTAGAGTGTTCGCGTACAAAGCGTCGGCGGCGTCCATGCGTGGGTTCGAATCCCACCGAGGCTACTGAACTTTTCCCAATCGCCAAACAAGTGTCCAATCCGCCAAACGACAATTTGAACATTTAGCCCGATTGAGTGTGCCATTTAAAGAGGTCCATCGGAACGAAGCAACGTATTTATTCACACCAAAGAGCATTAAAAGAGATAGCGATTCTCTAGTAGGGAGCGACGGAATGAACATATTTGGGAAAACCAGGCCACAGTTGAGCTATCTCGGTCTAGTGTCGTGATCCAAATCCTAAACGAAAGATTTGTGATGAAGATATACATTCAGAGTTCAAGTACCTGAACGATTGGAAGAGAGATTATAAAATGTACACACCTGATCTGCGGTAAGCAACGTAAAACCCGTTGTATGCTTCCTGGGCAATATTGTCCGGTCATTCACATAGTACTAATTGCAGAATATGTTCATGTTCATCATTTATGACTAAATTAAAGGGTAACATGTGAGGCTTTATATTAATTTTGAGGGTTTAGTGGTACCAGCAATAAATATCACGCCAGACTCCGAGTGTTTGAATACTGTAGGCGTGACAAAACATTTTTCACATTTAGTCTTTCTCTTTCTTTGAATTACAGTACAGTGTTCTGGTCCATAAACGGCTCCCTGCACTGTCATTCTGAAGATTTTGTACTTTGTTTCTGCTCGAGGAAAACAGTTTGATTGGCTTTTCTTTGTCCGTTTCATCAATCATAAGTATGGTTCGTCTACCTGGCTATCCATCTGCTTGCATGCATGTCTGTCCGCTGCACGCACGAACGCGCGCATACGTCCATCTCCGTTGGTGTTCATACGCGCACAGCGATTATATTCACACACGAGGATACACACTTACTTTATT
>UZAN01039924.1:49707-68691 GCA_900618425.1 Echinostoma caproni
TAGATAGTACGAGTTTCACCTAAAGATAATATTAAAATCACGCTTCATACATAAGATATTTTGTCTATAATGTACCACGTGGGACTTTTCAGACTCATCCGAATTCGTTAGATTTGTGCTCATATGACTTAACAGCTTTGCCCTGGTTTTCCGGAGTTCTGGCGGGTCAAACATGAGACAAATGGGTGCGCGTATTTGAAAAAAAACGAACAATTCAGGAACCTAAACAATTGTGAAGAATGTCGACTGCGGCCGGTGGTGACGAACTTCTGCGCGAAACCCTGGGCTCGCAAAAAACCAAGCCTTGTGGTTTTTGTAGACGTATATTGAGGTACCGCGGCGCAGGGAACGTACCGGTACCTACTAGCGAGAATTTACGTTACAGCACGAAGGCAAAGAAAACCAACGAGCTGGATAACGTACAAACAGATCGAAAGCAAAAAGTTAAAGTTCTCTCGCCGAAGGATACAGCTGTTGGCGGCCGTGTAAAACAAACGTCACATAGCTTTGGTACTGAATTAAAAATGTAAACATACATGTAGATTATGAAAGAAAAATGGTGTCCTACAAGAGTATGTTATTGTCCGGCTTTCACCGTATAATCGGGCACACTACAATAGTTGCTCCGCAGCTTTTTGCTTTGTAAAATTGCATTCGGAATAATTATGCTATGAGCACTGACGATTGAAAAGCCAGACCACATTTGTTATTACTGGAACATAAATAGATGGCAGTTGAAAAGTGTCGTCAGTGAATCATTACTGAAACAAATAATGCAATCAGTCAATAATTGATTGTAATATTCTGTTAATTATGATAAAATTTTCTATCTGGAACAATAGTGTCATAGAAGAGAATTTCTGCTTCTGATCAACAACAGTGTGAGCAGGTTTATATGGTTTTATTCATTCAATTGGTGTAATCTCATTTTGACAACAAACCTATCAACATTTATTGGAAAGAGCAAATTCCGTATGAGGCTGATCAGACAGACGATGTAAAAGTCATATAACAGCAAACAAGTCTACAATTTAAACGAAAGAAAAAATAATCTTACACTGTTTCCATCCCGCGGGAATGATCAATTTGCTGAAAGTTTCCATCCGGGGATGATACGTTAATCTCCCCGTTACTGTAATGTTTCCGCTGGCTTAGACGTTGGTTTATTCTTCTCTTACAAGCTGTTGTCAACTTATTGCTCATACATATTGAATTCATCTATGATGCAGCACAAAGGAGATCGACGTTTGCTAAAACTGGGATCGTGAATGCTTTAACAATGGCAGCATTTAATCTTAATACCATTCATAGAAAATTCATGATAAAAGGACTAATGAGATATTTGGTGGATCACTTTTTATAGCAGCATACTAAACACAAGTCAATATTCTTCCTACAAGAAGAAACGCAAAGAATCGGGTTGACATTTACTTTTGTTTCCCTAATCTCTATTTTTCGCAATCTCCACCTGTTTGAGTTGTTTATATTTATCCGGTAGTCTCGAGACAGTTTTTGTTTCGTTAATCACTTAAAGGCCCGAAGCGATTTCTTTGAGATAACAGATTGGTTTCACCGAGGATACTATGTTCTGATGTCATTGGTTTTTCACGTTCAACTGGCACCACCATTTAAAAATGCTGTTATTTAATAACTAGCCTGTATTGATCAAACTCTTGTAATATGACCCTCAATTTTTGGAAGTATCTTTCAGTTTCTTACTTACATTTCGTTCGTTCAGAAATACAGAACTTTATCCTTCGAAGCACTGCTCCCATCCACACAATCTTGGGTATCACGTTAAAATTTGTAGTGGTTTGAAATTTAAGCTCAAATTAAGGTATTTGGTGCAGAACGGCACACAAGCCCATCAATTTTAACTCATGGTAACTGCTTTCTGAGGGTGCTTGTTCTGTTCAATCCAAGTTTTCTTACAAGTCATCTTACAAGAAAGAGACTTTCAAAAATTGTTTCAAAATGAGCATTATTCATCATAAGTACATTGCAAATTTATGGGACTGCAAAGGTCTCATGTAAAACCCCTGAAGGTAGCGAAAACAAATTCCGAGAAACGTGGAGGTTCATCTTCCGAAATCTACCTCAATTTAGGCGGCCTGCTTTATGTGCATTTTTAATGTCACCGCGGATTCACGAGTGTTTGACATACACGTCTCTGACGTAGACAGGTACTCCGGTGTGAACACCAGCACAAGCTACAACGTAATTAAAGGAATTTCTCCAGTATCGTCATCGATCGACTTCAAAATCGAGAAATCGTACTTTCATTTAATGTCCTGTCCATGTTCGTTTCCCATATACTGTTCTGTGAATAGTTCCATCTGAGTTTCGGTTCAGTGGAACATCCAATATGTGTCTACAAGTGTTCAATTTAATTGCAATTCAGAAATGGAAAACAATTAACGAAGTGATACAAACTGAGACAATGAATAAAAAGTGTAGACACACCCTTGAACAGTATGCATTTCTTACATGTGCTCTCATGTTGATTGCTTCCCGTACTGCCTGAATTTATGAAAAAGCGCATCGGCTACTTTATCCACGATGAACTGAGATGCTTGTGAATTCAAAGAGGTGAAAATATGGTTACTATTATTTCTCTACATAGCAACATGATCCAAATTATATACGTAGCCTTGGCATGAGAGTCGTATATCTCTTCAGTCACTGATGATAGAGATGACGAATCAAAACTGATCACTATAAATGTGTGCGAATTCGGATTCTATTGTATATAGTATTAACCTTACAACTTTTGGGCATTTACGCTTATATGTTATTAATAATATGGAGGTTTAAACGCTAACACAGCATTGATTTGCATGGACATTTCAGGAACACTCTCAACTCAATCTAATACTCCCCAAAATTCTCATTTGAAACTTGTGCGTATAATTATTGATATGATTTGACGCGGAATTACAGAATACGTGACATCCGTTGAGTGACATCAGACGCAAAGTCATTCGGTGTTGATAGGCGCTTGAAAGCAGCCAGTAATCTCACTGGTAAAGGTTCACCCTTTAGGAAACACACAGCATTGCTGTGACTTGATACGATAGGATACCCATCAGGTCACAATGTGAGGTAACGTTTCAGAAACAAATGTTTGGGCAGAAATCAGTCGGTATGGTCAGCAAAACAACCGTTCAATAGTCCACATGATCTAATCCCGCCATGGTTGACATGATTCCGCATTCATTCACTTGTATACTTCCATTGGTTGCTACCTTATTTTAGCTGACTGATTCGGTCATTGAGCTTACTTTGGAAAAAAAAGATGAGCAAAATTGAAATTATTGATTATTGCCAAGTTAAAATCAATTCGTCCATATTATCCGTCGTACACTATTTCATCAGTATGTTTTCAAAGGGTTGGTATATGGGATTGTTTGGGCACAAGGCTTTCTACGCAACAGAGCAGTTGAATAAGATTCACTTAAAAGCCTAATGTATTAGCTGAACTGGGCTCCGAACATACCTTTCAATGGGATATACAATTTATCAAGCTGAAAATGTTTGATTACATTTACGCACGCATAGAGAAAGTGATTCCCAAAGCGTAAACGAAGTGGGTATTAAAACTCACTAAAAAATACAAAGATAAACTAATATAAAACTCAGACTTAATTGTTGTCGTTCTACGACTAAATGAAAGACAAACATAAAACCCTCTCTTTCGAGAATGTTTTACAGTTGTGATAAGAATACCAAGGTTTTTCCTAAATNTTGTATAAACCCCTTCTAAAATAGAAATTTGCCCAATGATGAGATTCTCTTAGGGATCTTGTTGAAAATGATTGAATCTGCTCGCGTGGAACACACACGCAAATGGAACAGTACAGAAAAACATCCCCACTGCGATTTGATTAAATCACGGACATCAACATCACTCGTTTCAGCGGTGACAACGTGCTCCGCAAATTGAAAATCGATTGAATCATTTTTGACTTGTCCTCCGGAATTCCTTGGCAAATGCCCGGTAAGAAAAGAAGAAATGCGATGCCGCCAAAGTAACACTAAAACACTAAAAGGGACCGTTGACGCCGATATAGGAGCCATTTGAATGAAAAGGTTTAACAAAAAATGCTGCGTTACTGAATTCACTTACTATGCTCATAAGACTTGACTATTGAGGGTAATCGCGAAATTGCGTCATTCGATGAAGAATCTGTGACCAATGTGAACAGAAAGAAATCTGAGAAAAAACATACCCCTCTACCAAATCGTTTAGCCGATTTGGTAGTCTTTTTTCGTGCTCTTTTTTTCTATCTTTACCAACGCGCGAAGTTGGTTACTTTTGATATCATATCTCGAAGTTCAAATTAACCTGGAAAATCATTTTAAAACGTTCCGAATCGGAATAAAAATAGTACATTCAGGGTTATCTTAATTAGGGGCAAGCTGCTACTGTTATTCTAAAGTATCCACAAATACATTAATTTGTATGGTTAATATTTGCCTAATGTTTCTCTGCAAAAAAGCTTGAGTCTACCAAAGCCACCTTCAAGTATTTCGGTTAGTTATTTTGTCGTTTTCGTGGCTCGATGAACAAGATCATGCATGAGTTTCGATGACAAAGTTTTCGGGTGGAATATCTAATCGTTGAAAGACATTGAATGTCTCAATAGGATCTCATTCTTGCAGATCCTGTATGCGTTTTCCTTAACTAATTTGCGGTTGTTTAGTGTTTGCTATTGCATCAGTCTGTCCCCCCGTTGCTATTCACTTAAACTGTTTAATTTTTTTTACCGTTCTACTGGTTCAGGTCTACCGTGTTTTGCCTAGCGAATGACGAATCCAAATGGAAGACGTGTAGACTATAGTCTACCGCTTATTTCCTTAATTGAAGCAAACAAGATATTCATTTAGTTTGATTTGGATTCATCTATAAGAATTTACACTATGGGTCATTAACAATGAATCTAAATTACAACTCGTGAAATGATGGAGCATTTGAAGACATAATTATTTATTTGAATGAATCATATGCAAGAGGACGGTGGGTGGCAACAACCTGAAGTCAGAGAATCCACTTTTTTCTATATGTATTCCATTTCAGCAATATCATTTAAGGCAACAAAGTTCAATAAATTTTACTTTACAGTCAGAAACTTTAAAAATTACTTGGAACAGTTTTCAAATTGAACCCCGCGAGTATTTTTCGTTTGCGGTCCATTTTTTGTACGTCGTTAATTACATAAGACACCAAGTGGACTTCCGACGTTCCACACTTATATGGTTAGAACATTGAACTGCTAAGATTCTTTTCGACGCAGGTCACACAGATGAACAGCTACTTTAGTACTGCGTGCGCTCATGATTTCTGGGATATTTGTAGGAATTTCGCGATGAATATGACAATGTAATCTAATCTAATCTACACGGAGTTGGGTGATAATTACAACATTAGGCGGGATTGAACGGCATGCGTGCATTGTTTTTACGTTGGATCAAGCGCACGAATAGAGGGTCTAAGTGTGTTAACGGTTTGGGATAACGGAATACCCATGAATGGTGTAAATAATACTAGTGAGAGTCGAATTTGCACATCAAAATCTTTGTTCATTCTAGTTTGACTTCCAGGCAACTGTTGGAACAGTCCCATCGTTTAGCAAAAGCTATCGGTTAAAACCTCATGATGCCCCTGAGAAGATTATCGTTGGCATTGACATCGCTAAAAACAAAAGTAATCATAAGATCAATGTAGGATTTATGCAGATTAAATAGAGAATTTCATAATTTTCAAAGCAAATGAAACGAGGACTGAAAGGCTAGTAAACATAGCACTGCTGTTTTGACCTCCTTTGGTTTCATCATCAGTGTGAATCATTCAACAAAACTGGTAATCGAACCCGAAACTTCACAGGTAGAATGCAAGCATACTGCCTACTTGACCGCATTTATTACACTGCTCACTTGTCGCGCGTTTCTCAGATACTATGTCAAAAAACGCTCTTTAATTGTTAAGTGGTCTCAGCTGATTATATTTAACCATTCTTTTTTCCCCATTTCATCAACGTCTCATTCCCTTTTCGCATATCTGCCGTTTTCACCCTTTTACTTTGTCTATCTTTCAAAAGTGGAACTTGATAATTGTTCTTGGTTGATCAGTTTGCTTGTAATTCCTTTACGACGTTTCTACTGAGACCTTTTGGCTATTTCCATTGGGGTTCACTTTTGAACATCTGAGAACTCTGTTTTTCCTGTAAGAGCTTTCAATGGAAGGCCAGAAACTCGGGTTTGCAGAACGTGTACATGATCATCTCGCTGCGGTATGCATGTGTACAAAATGCAGCGAAACGGCTTTTGGGCATCCGTCAAATACACTGAGCTGTCACTGTCGGTATCAGTGATAGCTTCAAGGACAGGTGCGTCACTGTAACATATTCCCCACCTTATGCTGTCAAACTCCAAATATTTGGTTTATCGTGCCTGATTGCAGCTTAGATGTTTGCAGGTCGACATTCACTATCAAACATTCATGTCTAAATCGGCTCACGTTCTGCCACAGAACGCATTAAAGTGACTAACCGGTTTCAAGAACGTTAGCCTGAGCATTATACGTAGTTCAACTGTGACGCACCCGGAGCATTTAGTAAACAACGAAATAGTCGTTACGACTGTACACTGGATCCCAAAAAATTTGTCTAGTAAACCGAGATAAATTATACTATATACAGTCTATCCGGTGGCTATTCGGATGAACGACGCCAAACTGTGCACAGTATCGTTTGAGCGGAAATTCAGCAAACAACTGACTGATCAATTTATGCAATTGTAGTAGCGGTTGAATCAAACGATCACAAATTGTCAACCATTATTTCAATCCCGTCGTAACATTAGTCGTCACTTTGCTTGTCATCCTGTGATAATATAATGATATGGGAGGTTGAGAGTGTTTAATTTAAAGTAATTTCATGTCAATTTAATTTTCAGTTTCAGTAAATAGCATATTATCTGGCTTCAGCGAAACTGTCCATCAACTTTCGTCCTCGATTTGTCATTCTTTTTCAAGCTGAACGCATGAAGAAAGCAGCAGCCATTGATGCACAGAAAACTTCTTAAAAACAAACTATTTATTCATATAATTCCGGGTTAGTTCTACTTCAGTATTCTAGTGCAAACTGCAGTATCTGAACTTCATAGGTAAAGTATCTCAGACGTTCGATTGTATTAAGTTGTAAGTTAAGTAATACCGATTATCCGTTTGGCGTTGCTGTTTGTTCTGTGTTTCTAAGATGGTATTCCCTCATTACTTACTCATCATAAACCTGAGAAAGCCGAGGAACCAGTGACTACGTGATGGACTGACTTATCTCTTCCGGCTTTATTTATTTTCAGAATGATACCGAACGCGGCGGTAACGAATCAACGTGTTTCAATTCATGCATGTTGTCACATGTTCAAACTTCGTTTTGTGTGCATTGGACGGAGTACTGTGTCCTTATATGCGAGGACAGCGCATATGAACCTTCATGTCATCAAGAGGATTCCATTCCATGCCATTTGGTATGAAATCATGTTCCGAGAATGATTGTTTTGAAACAATTGTTTTACTTCGCTGGCATTGGTTCTGTTTCGTTTTCCATTCTATTGAGTAAGCTGCACACCTGATTTCATTATTCGCACATGCATAAACTCACAGCCAGGTAAACCTGTGTGCCAACAGAGACCTATTGTGGCACTATGAAGGTTAACACAAACGAGTTTTCTCACGAATCCTGATCCCAAGTCAAGTCAAGTAAAGCTTTATGCACCCGATAGGATGAATTTTCAGCATTTTCGACAAGTTACAGTGGAGAAAACGATAAGCACTGAAAAAGAAGAAATATACATTTACTAAACGTAAAACAAACGGATTAGATAAACTCCTAATGTGACAGATGATTGTTCAAGTCCGTAATAAAATACAAGCAAAATAAGGGATCATGCTGTTTTTGTGTGTGGTGGTGCGTGTACAAAGAATCCGAAATTGGGAACGGATACTCGGATGAGAGACCACTTTATTGAGATGGGGGTGCAGACAGTGTTCTTCATTGGACAGTATATGGCTGATAAATCGATCACGTGAAATAAAATGCTTGCTCACAATAAAGTCAACCAAAACGGTCATTGAAATGCCGCTGCAGCGAGAAAGAAGTTTAAGAGATCTGGAAAAAAGAGAATAAAGTCTTCCTCCTTCACACCAGGGGGGGGGACAGTACAACCACTGTGGAAGAATGCATGCAGTCACAAATTTAAGAATTACATTTAAGGGAACGCTGAGCGTTTTAAGTCTAAAAGTGTAGAAGGATAGTCTACGAACCGGAATATAAAGGTTTTCAACATGTTTGGACCAAGAAAGACTCTGTAACAAAGTGACTCTGAGATATTTCTCAGAGTTAGCTTTCGGGATGTTAGTACCATTAACAGAAAGTTCAGGCTGATTGTTCAAAGGGTTTGATAAGGCATGCCTGTTTTAAGGCTAAAAGGAACATCTACACATTTATCTACATTTTGCAATAAAGATTGAGAAGTCGACCAACTAAAAATGCTTCTTAGACAAACTTGAAGTTGAGAGAAACAGTCAGGAAGAGTCGAGGGACAGTCGACCACCACGTCATCAGCATACTTGCAGGCGATAAAGTTGGGAGGGATGGGAAGATCCTTAATATATAGTGAAAAAAGAAATGGAGACAAATTTGCACCCTGAAAAACTCCAGAGTTAACTCCTAGCAGGGAGGAAGATTTACGTCACAAAAAGTGTATGAGTGAAGTAGTTGATTATAACATTCAGTAAATTAGGTACCACACCACAATCCGAAAGACGTTGAATGAGAATACCGCGGTCAAGTGATCCGAAAGCATTAGCATAATCAAACGGACGATGCCAGCCCCTTTATCCAATAAGGATGAAACGGAGTGAACTACATGAGCAACAGCATCAAGGGTGGAAAGTGAATGTTTATATGCAAACTGAATAGGGTCATGGGTAACAGATAAATGGGTCAGTCGGTTAAGAAGGACTCTTTCCAAAACTTTCAATTATGCTGATGTACAGGTAATCGGTCGATATTTGGAAGATCTGTTTTGGGGACTAGTGTTATCCGAGCAGCTCTCCAACAATCAGGGATGGTTTCAGATAGCATACACAAATTGAACAACTCGGAAATAGGTGAAGCAGGTTGTTCAGTACACTCTTTCAGTAGGAAGGGGAACAACGAATCAAGGCCATGCGCCTTGTTAGGTTCAAGGGACTCAAGTACATTCAGGACTTCCACAGGGGTGACAGATTGGTTCTCCCCAGTAGATGTAAATAAAGGTGGTGTTGAGTTTGTTATAGTAGCATTTGCGAATTGACGGTTTAACTCCTCAAGAACCGGAAACGATCTGTTGCGTGACCCACAGAACTGCTTCATAGTAGACCACATATCGCGGCAGCTCTGGTTTCCCATAAAACTGGCAACACAGATCATAGCAGAAATTAGGTAACATGTAAGATGCTCACAACTGGAAGAGTTGTCAGCGTTGGCAGAGACGGTGAAGTCGGTAGATGAAACCATATCTTTAAGTTTGGATAAGTTTTCAAGACTGCGACTTCTCCTTTGAATGGTTCTGGATGTGCAACGGTTCATATGGTGCTGAAAATATTTATCGTAAATCTTAAGGTGCAAAAGCTAGACCAATGGCCGGAGCTACCTATGAAGGCCAGCTTCTCAATGGAAAAGATTTTGGAGCTATTTACAAAAATCCCGTCAACTTGAATACCAAGCCGAGTAGGACAGTTTGCAAGATTCGTCAAGCCTAAAGTTGTAAGGAAAGATATATTAAAACGATTAAAATCACCAACACCAAAGTATAAAAACTGGTCTAAACCGGTTATAAATTGTGAAGAGAAGGAGTCGACAAACATACGAATATCAGAGACAGGCGTGTTGGGAGCGATGTAAACGTTCGCTAGCGTAATGTGATGAAAGTGACTGATAAATCGGGGCTTACAATAAACAAAAATACAATTTATCTTGGGAGTAATGAATTAAAACATTTAAGAGCGTTTTGAACCATTTCCTGTTGACGAAAGTGACTACTTCACCAGCTCGGTGAAGGAGATTCACATTACGGTTGCCTTGGAATATGTCAAATCCATCAAAATGCATGACGTTGTCCTCAATGTCAGGACGTAGCCAGCTTTCCTGCAGCAGAATAGCCCCTACATTCTTGTATTCCTTCTGGTGTAACATGTTCTGACATCATCGAGTTTCCCCATTAGCGAACGAGTGTGACATGAGATAATAGATGGAATAGTCAAATTATCAACAGAACGCCGCCTAAGCGCCACACATCAGCCAAGACGGTGTATTTAATGATGTCCTTGACCAGATGTTTTGCAGTCATTTCAAGGGATTTCTCACAGAATGATCACAAATAAGAAACTAATATTTCCGCGCGATAAACTGCAAGCATTTCAAAAATCTGGAGTTGTAGGGCAACACTTGACATTGAGAATATAACGAGTTGATTCCAAAGTGATGACCACGCGTTCCTCCACTGTAACTTTACGAAATAATGTTCCACGATAACAAGGTACGGCCAAATTTAAAGACCCCGCCACGAACAAACACGTCTGATGTTTTATTTCGCCTTACGGTTTACACAGGGCTGTAATTGACCATTAACACACTAAAGAAGTGTAGAGATTGGTTTCCATCATTTACTGCTTGAGCATGAATTAGCTATTTCATTTAATGACTGACACAATTCATTCTCCAGACAGCCTGTCAACAATTTGCCACAGGAGGCCAACAGAGCAGACAGAAGCCTACACGTCTCGGATGCTATAGTCAAGTTGTTGGAAATTTCACTCCAACCAAGTGAAAAGTTAACTTGTGTGAAAGGCATTCTTTAAACGTCAAGTGAGACTGTGACTGAATGGATTGTTTCTGGTAATTCGGATAGACTACTGGGTAAAAGGAAGAGTATCCCGGTTCCACTATGACACGGTGGACGAGGTTGCTTACAAGTCCATATATATAGCCGCACTCCCACAAACACACAAATACATCATAACGTACACAAACATTCACTTGTATGCACCGAACGAACTGCACATAGGCACGCACTCCAGTCAGCTATGCATTGAGAGCTATAGTTCCCGACTATCGGCAGTCACGACAGCGTCCCTTGGGATTAACTAGCGGACGGCTTGGTTTTGATTGACATCGAGATAAGTACGCAAGCGAACAGAGGATTCTAAACGGTTGCCTTTGTGTGTGGGAATCTGTACGAGTCGCTGGGTGAGCCAGTTAGTCCACTAAACGAACGATGCAACACTCCACTTCACATCTTTGGTCCTGACAGGTTACACGTCTGTTCTTTCACATTCCAAAGAGGTACAATCTACTTTCGATTGGATAAACTATTTTTGTCCTCGCGCACGCTTGTATCTGCAAACACACGCGTACATGCGTAGATCATAGTGAAAAGAAGATTGTTTACTAAAACCCAGCCTAAACTACTCCATGCAGAATTCAGCGAATCTACCTGATAGCCAAACGTTCGGTCAGTTAGTGCACAAGACTATTTATAATCACTTGTTCTTTGTACTCACGCAGATTGGGTTATCTGTCCGAACTGGATGAACAGACCGCGTGTGAAGCGTTAGTATGTTCACTGTGAACTGGAAAAATGCCTTGGAAAAAATTGGCAAAACGAAATAATTTCGTTAAGTGGTAACGATTTGATAACAATTACCAGCACCTGTCCCTTAACTACCTTATTTCCACCTTGGTTGGAAATGCACCTCGATTGATGAGACCATATACACGTTTTCTGTTCGCGGAGATAATCGATCTGTAATAACAATTGTAAACGGATTGTTCATTTTGTGATTTGATTAAGCAAGAAAGGGGAATTTACCTCTGTAAATGATCCATCGTTGAGAGACAATAAACTATTCCAGAACTACCGTATGAATCTACTGATAATTAATTTGCTGGAAAAGATTATTAAATCAGTTTGTCCAGTTCCTTAGATTCAGTTACTAGATGTGAAGAATTGCATTTTTGAAGAAATAAAACCCTACGAAATACAACTGAACGACTTGCACCGGAATAAAATTTCGGCGGAAAGTTTCTGTCATTGAATTGAGGCGTATTCCGTTTGCACAGCCTACTCACCGGCGCCAATTTCTCACATATTTGGGCACAGTGATTGTTTTCTCTGATTTTTCCTGTGCATTCTGTACGTGTCATCTATCGGACAGATGTTTCGAGGCTTGGAGGGTACTTGACGTAGTCAGTCTGCGTCAAGAACTTTGAGGTTTTTATCGTACAATACCACGGGAAATTACAGCTGAATTCGTCTACAGAAGATTCCAACATAACCTGCTCCAAACAAGCGAGATCTCTCAACGATACTGTTTTCTTATTCGAAGTAGTCCGTATTGTTAATACTGATAAGATGTTTTCAAAATTTCGTAAAGCAGGTGCCATTATCGCGACCACAGATTGGGTGTCCGTTATTTAGTTTATCTCGTGTTAATTCAATCTATTTGCTTCTTTGTCTCGGAGTTGTTGTACATCGCCATCCAACAGTTTATTTCAATTTGTTTACTGATTGGTTGGACGATGTAAGCAGAACTGCCATAACGTCCAAGAGACGCGAATCCCCTATTACTACTCTTATGACCGTTAAGATGTGATCAATTTTAAAAGACTTCACTACTGTATTGGCATTTCCATGTCGAAGTAAATGAGTTACATGCTGCTCTGCCATAGTGATGCTGATAAAATCTCTGCGATTGAACCCTAAATTTCCAAAGCCACTTATAAACATCACTTTACAGTTTCCTGCCCTGAACAGTTTGTAACATCCATTGTTCAGTGCGTGCTTATTTCCGTAATATGAAACACTTACATGAATGCGATTCATTTTGTGATAATGGTTTTTAAAAATTGGAAACATGATCATCATGTATCTAAACGTTACGCAATGTACGTTCACATGAATAATTTTTTTCGACACAAACCATAATTGGTTACGCCTGATGTGGTGCACAATGCCGGGATATACGTGGCTAATATAAAGACTTGTAAATCGCTTTGGGTTCCCCTTGTAGTGGTCGCTCTCTCTCTCTCTCGTTTCGTTGATAGCCTGTCTGATTCCGATTGCCAGTCATCGATTTGGCGACCTTCAGTCTGTGTTCAAAACTAGCACCGCAGCTCTCCAAACGGCCTTTAATTTTCCACATCCAATTTCTGTACGTTGATGGTACGATCGTGTATTAAATGATTAAATTAAACATAAACCATCAATTTTAAATTTAAGCACGCTCTGTATGCTCAGTTGAAAGTTACCGTTTCATTTATTCAAACAAGAGGAACTTGCTCGTTCCAGGACAATATTTTGTTACGTACAACCTCAGAAGCCAAATTCAAATGTGCTCCAAGTTTGTTCAACTCCTAAACAATAGCGACTAATGAAGCCTTCCTGGAAATATAGAAGATAATAGCAAATTACGTAGACTCTGTATTTCAAATAGCAGCATTCCCGATGGGATATGTCTGAACCGATGGAGTTAACATTTTTAATCGAGAACCAAACATACACACTTATTCGGGGGAAGGAGTAAAACAAAAAGCGTTTTCCGAAAGACTATGTGAATGCAGACTGGAAGACCAATCAAAATTAGCCGACCGGAACAGCTAGTGAAAAACACTCAAAGGGTAGAGAAGATAACAGCCAATCGGGATCCCACACAAAAGTCACGGGAGGAAGTGAGATTGAATGATTTTTGCTAAACAACCAGAGAGATGGAGTCAATAATGAAGAATTGCAGGTGGATGTATTTATGGGCAACATATTTTTTCAACCTCAAGTGAAACCTCTGTAAACCTAATTTATTTCTCTTATCGCATTCAAACGGAAACCTCAAAAAGTGACTGTTGCTCCGGGTGTCACATGTAACTTATTTGGACTACCATTTCAGAACATAATTTCAATCGGATTGGACTGTTTTCCCCACGGCAGTCAAAATTACTTCTTGAGTGGGGCCCCGAACGAGGATGAAAGATTTGGTGGGGCGGGACTTGTTTGTTCGTCCACTCCACGGGAACGAAGCGATAGACAATAGGAGTGCAACGAAAGTATAATGATAGCAAACTTTAAGACCAAAGGATCACCGTTCCATTAAATCTGTCGCGATTGGCGGGAATCGGTCAACGCAGTTGTTTGCTTGGTTTGATGGCAAAAGTGGAACGACGTGGAATGATAATCAAATGTGGATTAATAAGTCGTACCGATAGCTTAAAATGAAGTTAGATGGCCAGGTAAATAGACGACAATAAGATATTAAGATGGTTCCTGACATGGAGGTAGGTAAACCATGAACAAATATCCAGGGGAAAGAACTATTACGAAATGAGCTTCGCATATGATGAAGGGGGGCGGGTCTGTGAACAATGAACGAATAGCCAATTGGCTTAAGGATTGAGATATGCGCCTGGCATGGGCAGTTGAACAACCCATGAAAAGCAAATGGTGTGATGCTTAACAGACGTGTGTGTGCGAGGGGGGAGTACAAACAGTGCACGGATATGCAGGTGATATAAAGAATGCATTATATGTATATCACGTGATAAACGGTTAACGAAAACCAAGGAGCGTGACAATTAGCAGATGACATGGGTGAAGCAAAATCAGTAACAGAGTGCGTTGGGAGTGACGCTGAGGAAAACAAAAAAATGGAAAACCAGGCATATGAAGCACCTCAAATTGCATGTTTGAGGGGCTAGAACATAGTGTGAAAGGGTTTTGCGATCTACCTGAAACCCCCGGTGTTGGGTGATCAATCATTGATACGGGTTCAGTCAATGACAAGTGACACGTAATTGAATGAATAATGGTGGGCTGTGTCCGGGAAAGTGTAACCAAAACCATGTACTCTTGTCCGGACCGTTGTCGCCAACCCCAGATAAGGCCTAGACACAATAGGTGGTCCAACTCCTCATCCATAACTTCCGGTAAACAGGGAGTCCCTATTTTACACGTTCTCTCTTTCCTGTAGCTTTTATTATCAGTAACGCTGACTGATGCAATATCGCTGCAGTAAAAGAAACATTTTGTGCACCCAATGGATGGATTCTCAGTAGTACACAAATCCATACAATGGCCATGGAGCGGTAACAACGTAAAAATGGAAAAGTAATAAATTGGACATCTTGCAGCAGAGAAAAAAGTGATGCTAGCAAAAGACTTAAGGCCTGCATAAAATTGGTTGGAGGTCAGCCAAAACAGTTCTGTCAAATCACAGCATGCTCCATTTCCCACAGGTTGGTTTATTGGGAGGTTACCAATGTCAAGCAGAACTTGCTTCAGCATCGTAATGCAAGGAAAATTCGTTGGCACGTTCTACTTTCGATCGGGTGACAGCTTTTGTACGATTAACTATTAGAAAGACAATGAAATGAGTAAACTGAATTCAGATGCATCGGTAAAATGACCATTTGTTCTTCAACTTTTTTCTCATGGCTGACGCGTGAATCACAACATAGCGGCAAGGCAGGCCACTTTCTCACAACGGTCCTTATTGCTCAAAATAGTTGCGATGCTCATTCTGTTTGGAGTTTTCACCTCCAGCGTAATCATCACAGATATATCTTTCATATTGTATGGCCTAAAATCACTCTAGCATAAAGAATTTAATTAAGTCGGAAATAGGAAAAACTGTCGGTTATTTTATCAATGATGCCAACAGCGCAACGCCGATCGTACCAAAACGTAGAATAATGGGTGTTAGGTTTTCAGGATGAAGAGCTGTTGTTATAGATTAAAAGAAATTTGTCAGTAGAAAAATGTTAGGTCCCCGAACCGAAACCGGTTCTCAAGGGACGAAATCCTCTCCTTCAAGCTTCAAAATACCAAGAATGGAAGTTCGGTAATAAGTATTTTTGGACTAAGTTTAAGGGTATAACATTTTAAGTGGTCTCAAGCGCTAAAAAGGAATGCTTCAGGAATATGAGACAACCAAAGTGGGTGCACGAATCTGCGGAACGCTAAATCGATTGAGGGGCATAGAAAGCCTACAATGGGCAGAGAGGATACACCAGAGCAAATAATCTCATCAGCCGCAATATAAGTATCAAGAGATACAGGTGGTAAAACTGTGTTAAAAAGTAATTGGTAAGTAATGGTATATCAGAGACAGATGTATGAGTAGTACTGCAAATATTTGAGAAGTAAATTAAATAAAAGCTGTTGAGGAAATGAGACGGATTACAGATGATTGCAGGGGCTTTTCTAGTTGAGAAAGGGAGCATCAAGTGAATGTGTTTAGGGACACGAGATCTGAGGAACTTGGAGGAAGCCCTTCCCAAGATTACTTTAAAAGAAAAGACAATATTGCAGTACTGCACGATTCATGTTCAGGACGGTTTCGCTGCATCTCAGTATGATGCATACTGCAGAAAATGCAATGTTTATATAGGGCTTTAACATGACAACAAACGGACAAAACTTAAAGGAGGGAGGGGTATAAGAACCATATCATCACGGAAGGGCGAGACTAACATAAAGTTATTTTTGCTGACACAGAGGGGCTTCCATCGATTAATATCAATTGCTTCAGTAAGTCTTAGTAGGTAGCCTGCTTTACAAAAGACTGAGGTCAACCATCGCTCGAATCCACTACGCAGCGAACCCAGAAGCGTCTGCCGGACAACCAGAGTACCCACAACCCCGGCAAAAGAACGCCTGCCTCTGTACGCCAACTGTAATCTAATCTACCAGTTCCAGTGTGGGCAGACCAGAGCGACAACTACGCAATCGGGTGGTGGAACCTATTCCAAATTGAGTTCAAAATCAGCTGACCCAATCGAGGTCAAGTCCGCTGCATAGAAACGACGGTCGAAACTACAAGATTCCGTCTTCAGCCATTGCTCAATAGCTGCTGATGACGCAACACTAGATCTACCGAAGCACAGAGTTTCGAATTGTCTACAAGCCACGAGTCGTAAGATTGCTAAAATTTGCTGAAGCAATTGATATTAATCGATGGAAGCCCCTCTGTGTCAGCAAAAATAACTTTATGTTAGTCTCGCCCTTCCGTGATGATATGGTTCTTATACCCCTCCCTCCTTTAAGTTTTGTCCGTTTGTTGTCATGTTAAAGCCCTATATAAACATTGCATTTTCTGCAGTATGCATCATATTGAGATGCAGCGAAAACGTCCTGGACATGAATCGTGCAGTATTGCAATATTGTCTTTTCTTTTGAATATGTTTACACAAATTTCGGTCGACCCAGGTAATCACTTCGTCACATCCGTGGGTAAAATTCCATTCCCCTGAAAATATCGAATGCATCAAGTCGGAGTACATAGCACTCACCGATGTGCGAGACCCTTTTCCTTTGAAAGCAATGAACACAGAGTTTGTCAAAATGTTTGATTCGCCGACTTTTCGACTTCAGCGACTTTCCTCACCCACAAGTGCATGTTACTTGACAAACAGAAAGCATAGCCATTCTGTGGACGGAACATTGCCGCAGCGCAACCCACCACCCAACGGAATACTTATTGTGATTTCTGCGATCGTTCTTACCCAACTATGTGTAGCAATTCCTTCAAAAATAAGGAAATAGGGAAATATTGCGGTTAGACGTAAAAATAGCCGGAGACCGTCTGTCGGTATTTGAACTTGATTATTTAACTATTTGATGCAAAGGTACAGGTCAGACAAGTAATAATAAATATCGACTGTAAATTAGTAGAATTAATGGAACTTGGAAAAGTTGACTCCTAATTCCCTGTGAGCGATGTTTCGTTTCTCCACCTGAAGATTACTCAATAATCTCTCTATCCGAATACGGGAAGTTCGTAAGTAAATATTCAGTGATGTGACATATGGTGAAATGAGGCGGATTCTGAATGAATTTACTATTGGATACAGGAAAATAAATGACCAGTTACTAATTTCCTTGTTGATGACTCACTTTATTCAATTCTTTAGTTAGTAGGCACTCATGGTGCGAGTGTATCTGTCGAACGTCCATGATTTCCAAGTGAATAACGGTGACGTTAGTGGAGTTGTTTCTTGACTGGCGTTCACTTAACCAGGATTTTAGCTCACTTCATGGTCATGGAAAGTGCAGGTGGTAGCGTTCTTTTGCTAGCACAGTACAGTCTTAAATCATTTCTCCTATATATATTCGCCATTTATTGAGAAAGTGGCTTCGACATGTTGGTCTGCCATTTTGTTTGCATACATCATTAGAATATATCGTTGGATCTAAGATGTGCGCTCTACCTCAATCGTATGACTTCTCACTCCTGGTTTATTGCACCATATGGCCTAAATTATTCAACTTTCTCTAAATCGATGAAAATCATACTTCACTGCATCCGTATGCACACCATTACATGGTTCCTTGCGAATGTGATGGGAAGGAGCTACATTATCAACATTGGCAACATTATCCACAAAAACATACGTTTCCTGCCAGTAGCATAGACTAATGCGCCGTACAAGCACTGGATCCATTTGAACTAGGTCCTTTTTTGCACTGGGTGTTGACTGTAGAGTTTTCGTCGTGTGAAAAAAGATGAAATACCTTTTTTCTTTTATTATTTCTTTCACCAACTGCAGTCCTCTTTGTCTGATCAACAGCTTCCAAATTTCTAATGCTAATGTTAGGTATTCTCATTATTCTATCTATATATGAATTAACTTTAAAAAGTGCTAACGTTGCTTGTAGTCGTGATCCCTTTAATGAGACAAAATAAAAAGGTGATCTGAAGATGTGTCTGTATCCAATTGTCTCCTGGTGTGACTGGGTGAAATTTCACATCCATGTCTGAACTGATTTTGATTGATTCTAATTTAGAATTCGAAAAGGAATAGCTCCGGAACATTTTGCACTTATTTTGTGCTCAAGGTAATCGCAACAAAGAAGAGCTGTCAGGAAACAAATATGTACACTGTATTAGGATTC
>UZAN01039924.1:69217-91693 GCA_900618425.1 Echinostoma caproni
AAGAAGTGTTTTATTGACAGTTGCAACTGTTTGAGCCTCTTTAGTTAAGTTTATTCCCATTGCCGCTATCACAGCCGGTGATGCTTTTGCCAGAGCGCATTCGAGACCATAGACTCGTATATGGGGCTTAGATAGATAGGGAATAGCTTGTGTCAACACCGGAACAGGTTCGAGTACCACTTAGTGTGCTTTTGCATCAAGGCAAAACGACCGGAATTCGCTCCAATTTTCCTTGGTTTGTGCGTCATAAAATCGGGTGCAAAAAGCTTCCAACCAGCTGACCGGTTTCTTGAATATCGATCATCCGTTTTCAGACATACTGCAGACGATTCACTTGAGTCATATGCCGGAAAACAACGAACCTCCGTGATTACCCTTTAGACAATCGGTTTGTAATTGTTCATATGAGGGAAACAATTTTCATCGTCAATTCGTATTTCGATAGTTGATGCAACTTCTCTAAACAGGGACACTGAATGAGCGCACGCATTCGTTAATCCGTAATTTATTTGAATGTGATACGTAATGCGATACGTTTATTGAGTTACAACCGCAAATGCATTTGCAGCCAATTGCGTACTGTGAATTCTCATCCCATTCAACATCATCATAATCAACATGGCATATGGAAAAGCATTCGTGTGACTCGCTAAGCCACATCGCTTCATGGTGCTTTAATCGCAGGAATGAAGGGTTCCGGCCAAATGCGTAGTTAAGTAAACGCAGATACAATCGCAATGAAATGAGCCACACGACCGCAGCTATTTGGACAATGATTAGGCTGTAAATTTCAATAACGGGCATAACAGGTGAGCAGTCAGTATGGTCATATTTAGATAGGGATGAAGAGATCGTTTAAAAATTGCAATAATTCATTATCTGGAATTCCTTTTCCGCTGTCCAATATTTACACGATTTAGTATCAGACAGACTGGAACGCTTATTCTTAATTTACCATGATTGATGTGCTCGGGTTTTTATTATCATGCTACTAAAATATTGTCGGAAATGATGAATATTTGGTTTAAGGTACATTACCTTCGTTTCTGAAATAGGTTTCAGATTGTGATAAGTGTTCATTACTGTTATATTTTCGAAGTCGATCAAACTGCACGAATGATTGAGAAATTGAGTGAATTATATTTCGAATGGTATATCACTCACATAGAGAGCCTTGAGAATACCAATTCATCAGGCTAGACTAAAAACAGTGATGGATATCAGAGAACTTGTTTAGTTTTTGTATCGTAGGTTCCATTCTTAATTTTTGTGTTGCTTGAATACGGTAATAACATCAAACACAAAGAAATGCAAACACGCCTCCAAGCCTGGTGCCAAGTCTCATTACTGAAAGATCACTGGAATGTTACTTTTTCTGCCATAAGCTTTGTTTTCTGTGATTAAGTAAACTAATAATGCAGTATCTCTTTGATAGATCTGACCGGTACACTTCGTGGCTCGCCTCATCCCAGAAACTGAGGATAAATTGAGTTATTGACCGTACGGGTGTCGGAAACAACCCTTCCGTTCGAATTGTCCACTTGGATGTGCAACGGCGAGGAGTACATTGTAGAATGAAATGGTTGAATTGAGGTGTTACATAATTTGTGATATTATTCCGACCAATCCCGATAGATCACTGTGTTCCTTGATCTCGGCTTATGTTTTAGCAAAACGTAATCCCACACAACTTTAAACTCAAGCCCTTGTCTGCAATAACGAAGTTTTAAGGATAAAGTAACCATGCTCTACATTACGGAGATTACACAGTTCAACAAATGGATCCACGGATTATTTTAATTCAGGCATAGAAACTCTAAACTATTGTTGTGCCGAACACTTCAAAATGCAGATGTATTCCATGTTTTCAATAAGGGTCACTGTGATAAAGGTAATATTCATTTGTTTTCCGGTGCTCATTAAAAAGTCTGCCAAACAACAATTTGAACAATTTAACCCTGTCTTAGAAGCTCATTCGGTGGACTCCGGTGAATGCTAAGGAAAACCTGTCGAGATAGTCAGCTTACATACCATATACATCTGTAAGTTGGATGGGTAAATTCGGATGTGAAAAGATCAGTGCTATCGGTGTGGCCTCGTAGATCAGCTGGTAGAACCTGCGCGTACAAAGCGTAGGCGGCGTCCATGCGTGGATTTTAATCCCATCAAGGCTTCTGAGCCTTTGACAATCGACATACAAACTTCAAATATGCCAAACAACAGTTTGAACGATTAAAAAATAGGTGGAAATAAATGTGAACTACCTATGGTGATTTCACTAGGAATACCATCCGTAGAATTACTGTTCAATGAGCTACTCCTTAAGCCCCATTAAACCCATACCTTTATTGCGGTAGTTTATTATAAATAAAATGTGTTTTGTTAACTGAAGTAAACATAGATCGAATTATTGTTTTCGTAGCCTATGAAACAGTTGCCAATAGGTACATGATACATTTAAAGATTGACTGATTCTTTCTGGCTATATGTTGAATGCAAATTATGTAGCTCAGTGTGTTCTTACATTTCACTTTTAATCACCATATGAAGCACATCAGCATGTACTATTTCATGTCATCCATGATCCGGATACAGCAAAGTTCTGCAAACCTTTTCAGCTTGATCCGGATTTCGAACACAGACTGAGACCGGATGAATTTACCTGCCTCGGGACGAAAGGGCCAGGGTCGGGAATGAGAACAACGGAATTGCTAAACTACTATTACAAAACAAATGAACGAAAATGTATGTACCTGAAGCGGTTTCAGCGAGAAAAACAGAGAAACATATGCACTGGGACCTGATTTCGGCCTGTTTGGCATAGATCAGTGACCCATGACATACTGAACAAGAGGAACTCCTTCAGTTTATTCACCGGAGTAGTTTATAAAAGAAGACAAAACCTCTGATTGATCGATACATGGGGATAACACTTTTGCATTTTGTAGACACTTGGCGGATTATAAATGAAACTGATTACTTCAAGGGAAATGATTATTTTAGACGCTGAATGTTTGGACTAGCTCAATCGGTTTTTCACAGGCACCGGGCACTATTGATGATGGCTGTGGGTTTCGCTCCTTGGGATACCTTTAATTCCCCACTAATGGATTGCATTCAAGTACGATGGAATTGTTTGTAATAACCGAAAAAGAGTACTGGACAGCTGTTTCGTCCTGCTTGGGACTTGTCAGAGGAATGTAGCTTTCGAATCCCTGTCAGGACTCGAATCCCGAACATTGGGTCAGGACTTCAAACCCTTGCCCTTGAGTTACACTGTCAACCGCATTTAAATGCATTCAAATAGTTGGGAATTAACGATCTCCCAAGGAGTGAAACACACACCGAACATCATCAACAGTGCCTGGTGCCTGTGAAAAAACCAAATGGGCTAATCCATACATTCATCAGCTAAATTGATTGAACCATTCGCACAAGGTGATAACCCTCGATCGTGTAACCCAAGGGTAATTGTTTGAAGTCCCAACCCAAATATCTTCAGTTCAAGTCCTGACATGGACACAAAATGTACACTCTGCTAACGAGTTGCAAACAGGACGAAACAGCTGTCCAGTGCTCTTTGTCGGTTATCACATGTATTTCATTCGCATTATAATGAAACCAATTACTCATTGAAAAACGAGATAATTACCGATGAACAGGGACTCGAATTGAAGTATAGTGGTGAAGTTTACAAAAGGTCCTTTTGGGTCACGTACTCAGTAAAATAAGTATAGTTTGTTCACAACAAAACACAGGTAGTTTAGAGGCCACACACAATTCTGTGTTAATCAAAGTTGATTTTTATTATTTCGGAAGCAATTCTTTCTGAAGTACTGAGGATGAGTTAAATACCATGCAACAGAAGAATGGCAAAACTTTGTGTAAGCCGAATGTGTTTGAAGTCCAAGCGAGGTGACGAAGTGGAATGAGGTTTCTAAGGTAATGATGAAGTTCATGAGAGCGGTCCGGTAAAATATATATTGTGAGAGAATTTGCAATGCACTTGAGAATGTCTGGAGTTGCTAATGGGATAAGTGTTGGATAAGTGAACGTGGAACCTAGAGATATAATTGCAATCCTTCTTGAGTAGACCGGGAAGGATTAATTGAAAGTCATGTTTTCACCCGGGCTATATTCACTACGGGAAAACTGCTTTTAAGGACATATAGGGGTTTAGAACTATTTGTGGTGAAAACCATAAAGTGATGTTATCGTAACTTTTTTAAAAACCGCAGGGCCACGACACGAGCACATCGGATGCCAATCGAGCCTTCTGTATGCGAGCTGACAGTTCATCCGTGATAAGTCCACCCATTGAGAAATAGCTGTCCAACTAACAAACATATCCATTTGTTCTATTGCTTCCACCACTAGAGTGTGTCTAGCAATTGGACTAACCCAGTCTTGTGGCAACATGCTGCGTTTTAGGGTGCAAAACGTATACCGAACATAATTGCACTATCAATCAAACTACCCAGAAAAGCTTATAAATTACCTGAATCTTCATTTAGCAGTACAATTTCATTTGCATTCTTCAAATCAGACCTACCACCCGGGAGCAACTCCGTGCCACTATTAAATCTATATCAAAGTTGAACAAAAATGGGGAGAGGGGACAAAATTCACGAAAATAACGTTCTGTGGTGAACTCAGGCGAAATAACGCCGGGAATTCAGACTCAACTTCGACTGTTACTTTAAAGGGATCATAATTTTGAAGTAAACGTCTCGGACACACTCTTCCGAGAAAGGCCATGCCAGATGTTGGAGTGGTTGACTGAGTGGAAAGCCATTTTAATGTCGAGAAAGACAGACATTTTGGGTCTAATAAAAGAATGTCGAAGCTCTAGAATTTGGTGAAGGGTGAAAACATTGTCACATGTGTGTCATGTGCAATGTGTTCTTAGGGTATCCAACAGAGCAACCGAGATCGGTGACGTTCATCATTTGACCTGAACCGGAGTCCACCGTTGTTTATATTGATGTTCAAATAACTTATTTCATTTGCTTTCAGTGTTCTTTGAGTTCTTTGGTCGGCGATTGGACTGACGGCCAATCGAAAAGGATAACTTATTGCAATACGCGTTTATTGGGCCAGGGATAGAGATTATTTCCTTTCGAGGGGACCGATTTTTTGATAGACGTCGAGTAATAAATAATATTTGATAGAGAAATCCTTCAACACCATTTGCCATCAGTCACTGCTATGAAAAGCTATCTATTTCGCTTGATGTTTGCGATTTGCATCCCATTGAATACGTGCTGTAAACTAAAATAATGCTCTTAATTTTTTTATTACGAGCTATTTGGATGCATCAAATGAATTAAGCATAGCAGTAGTGAGCTTTTGGTTGAAATAAATGAATTGGTTTGCCACATCTGAGTTTCTGGTTCTCTTTACAGAATGTTTCTTCCACTTTTCCATTGTGACAAAATTTCAAAACTCGCAATGTTGAAGGAATCTATTTTAAACAATGGTTGCTTTGGTCGTGTTGAAGAGCTTCTGATGGAACAATTACTACCATAAGACAGCATCCGTAAGGCAGTACACAAACGGGAATGGCCTAAGCAAATCCTCCTCTATTGAATCATCCGCATCTAATCAGTTTTCGTGAAGACCATAAGTGGTTACTGTGATCCACTTATGCTCATCCAGGCGCACAAATGACTCTCTAGTAGCAACTTGAATAAAGCGAAAAGTGTTTTACCTCAGAAATTTTGGCCCTGAGAATTTTAGCAACTTTTGTGGACTCAAAATATATTCATCTGCAAAATGGAATAATCTTGTTTATCAAAATACCTGACATCACAAATAAACTTGTGTATTGCACGACTTCTATTTNCCAGTTAAATGGGAGTGTGTCGCACGGACTTTGGTAGTCCAGAGGTAGTTTTTATCATTTCAGTACTGGATTTGTGAAAGAACATATAAAAGTCATAACAATAAAGTTGCGAATCCTACCATACTACCGGAAAAGTAAGTAGTTAGATAAACTGTGCAAAAGAGCATGTGGAAGATGGAATAACCATGAAGTTGCCTACAGCTCTAACCCATATTAAGTTAATAATAGAAAGTAATAAAAGATTCGGTAACAGTTAGTTGTATTAATTCATCTTAAAGATTTACACGAATCAATTTTCATGCATTTTACGCGTGAATACTTTAAGTACTGCTTTTTAAGAAAATAGTACACTATTTTGAGAACATCATCTAGATGTATTTTTCTACTTTGTACGCATTCAATTGTAAAAACCATATTGATGAAACATTTTGTATATATGTAAGCTATTTCAAACCTTTAAACGTTTTGTCGCTCTGAATATAACTAAACTTAAGAATACGATATCGATTCCGAATTGCGATGAAGAATCGGATGACCAATGAATAATGCTGTGCAATTCAAATGCTAATTTAAGCACAAATGGGATTCTTATCGCTTGTTAAGAGGGCAGCTGTCATTGCACGATTATAGGCCAATGGTTCATATAAGCGCTTGAGTGTTTCGAACTTTTAGCATGTGTTCAACATTGGATTTCATTTTTGCTGACTGTTCATTCTGATTTACTATAGATTCACTGATTCTTTTACCTATCGGGATTAAATATGAATTGAGAAAAGCAGCAAGTGTTGATGTGAAATCAAAATCTATCGTCAACAGAATTCGGAGATTGGATAGTGGATAAGAGAACAGTGCGCGTTCTAAAGTCCGAGGGACAAGGAGAAGGTTAGCACGGGTACGACAACATCACATGTTTTTCCTCTGGGTAACACAAATTTCGCATTAATCCATTTTTAAGCAGGTCAGACCAGGGCGGGGTTTTTTCGGATAGCCAGGCCTCCCTCACTCGCCGCTCACTTCACAATCGAACGTGTTAACACTGCCGCTTTATCTGTTCATCATGGGATTTTGAATACAAGAGATAAAACAATTTCTGCTTGGCTGACGATTTGTTTTCAAAGGATTTGAGGGTGTGCATTCACGAGGAAAGTTAGTCTTCTGCAGAGTTCAAAGAGTGTTGTTGCTGCTGTTGTTGTTATTGCACCCATCAAGGTGTCTGGTGTTTCATGTTCTCTTCCTCCTTGCTGCTATCGAGTGTCAGTTCGACCGGTGCATTAAAGATGAATGAAATATTCGTCATGTGCTAATAAACAAGCTCTCTACTAATAGGAACGGGACTGTTTGTCTGGTGTGCATGCCTCCTGCCTTGATTGTGTACATGGAATAACGCATGCGACATTCGGATGAGTGCAACAAACAGGGCTAATCTGCAAACAGCTTGAGAAACACACGATATTGTCTACCTGAAAGTGAGAGAACAAAGCTACGTGAGATCGCAGTATCAATAGCGGACGGGTAGTTAATTCGTCAGGTGTCATCAGAGGCGCATTGTGGCGTATCAATTAACCCACTTTGGATTTTCAGTGATTCGCATAAAAAGGGGGCAATCGAAGCAGAAGGGAAAGTACAGAATAAATAAACAATGAAACCCAGTGACAATGTATCACCGTGGTTTCCATCAAGGATTTGACGTGTTGTTCTTTGCAAATTCATTGAATGTTTAAATGAAAAAGGTTTGGTTTTGTGAACCACATGATAATCAACCGATGATCAGCGAAGTTTATATAGATCGCTTGTCTTCCTTTTGTATAGCATAGAATCAATTTCACAGGATATTGGGAAAGACAGGAAAGCAGCTTAGGCCACAAATGTAAGTAACGTTGAAAAGAGATAAACATCACGCACAATACTACACGTAATGCACGATGCCCGTGCAGTTCGAGGTGGGATAAACCAAAAACATTATTCTTAAAATCAAATACATACTTTTAAGCTTGAAATTCACAAATCACTCAGATCACCCCGTCGTCAAGGTTATGCTTACACCTTTATTCAAACATGCTGTTTGCACTGAGATTGGTGACGAATGTGTCACTGGTCTGATAATGCTCCCTCCCCTCCGACCTGAGCTTTCTACACACACTACCTTAGCCAAATTTGCATAAATGACTTACCTTTGATGCAATGTAAGCGCGGAGTGATAAATTGATCTGGCACGATATTCCACCGAATCCAATTGTCTCGTATCGTTGTTTCACAAAGAGCTATCACAAACGAGGCAAATGGCTGGATTGTTTTTCTCACAGATGAGACAGATTCAGCATTTGATATCATTCATTTCGATATCCGATCTCACAGTTTCACACTGAACTGGTCACGCTAAGTGCCCTTCCCTATCCAGGCCATGGGAAGCGGACTGATCAAGCACACTGGAGCTGATTTGTGATTTATGCCCTGTTCGTGAATCACGATAGTCTGAATATCAATGTTTATCCAGTTTCGAGTGAATATTGTCATTTCACCCCACTGATATATAAATATATACCGATGAAACCGTTAAACTCAGCTCATCTTTAATTATCTTGATCGTTTAATATTAATCACAAAACAAGCCGTATGAATTTTTAGGGTTTGGTAACGCACGCCGCAGCATTATTTCACGGGTTCTTTATAAATAGTCTCTCTGAACCTGGTGGAACATTCAATCACATATCATAATGTTCGTTTCGAAAGCCAAAATGGACTCCACGCACTCACGTCACACCGATGTGTTCAATCCATTTCGCAACCCTTAATTGACTCTACCTTGATAATCACATCTTAAATCCACTCTAACAGCAGATTGAATTGCTTGCTGACAGTCATCTTACGATAAAAGAAAAATCACCTTATTTGTTCAATTTTTTCACGAGCTAAAGGAATACCAACACTGGCTGTAATGATGTCAGTTTGTTACACCTCTGAACTATCCGACCGTACTCTTAAGTGTAACATTGTTTTACTATTTGTAAGTTTCCTCGGCATTGTTAAACACTTCAAGGTGATTGACGAGGACTGCGAAGACGAAGCAAATATGTAAATAACGGACAATACAAAAGTCATTTTGCTAGAATATGTATAGACAAGCAATCGGTAGATTGGCTAAACGTAATCTCATATTTACTTATCATATTATACATTTAACAATGGAAATTCCAGGTTTTTTTCGCAGTGATGTAGTTACCAAATCCAGCAAGCAGTCGCGCAGTGGGCTACTCAGCCCGAAGTGCAAAACGAACCAGCAAATTTAGAACCCTTTAAAACAAACACACAAACATAAATATATATATACTAGGTACTGCTGGAAATGAAGTGATGATAATTCAATCGATTGTCAAACTTTTGAGTAGAATTAATTTAGCATACATCCTGAGAATAGGCAAATACAGCTGTGCAATGATTTTCTCATGTGGGTTTCTCGCCTTGCGAGTTCCTTTGCTTCAAACATAAACAAACTAAATATTATCTACCTCCCTTCAGTTATTGAGTGTGCATACATTTCTGCGATCAAATTTCTAAGCGGGCATGGAGCATGGCATGGGCATGGTTGTCATTTTATACGTACATTATAGAAACGGGGGATCAAGAAGGTGACCAAACCTTTTGAATTACATGCAATTCACAGGAAGTGAGCAACTTTTATCTATACTAAATACACGGATCCAAACAATCCGCCTTTTATCTTCTGTACCTATTTTCTGTTTCAAGGAGCGCCAATGATTTTTGCTCCTTCAAAAGATCCACAATCAATATAGTATGCTTTATCATGAGTTTTCTGTGCTTCTACAAAAACAGAATTGCGCGAAAATATTCATCCACCAAATGCGCTGTAAGTCACTAAGTGAACAAATTTGCGAGTGTTCAGTGTAGCATAAGTTTCTGATGAATATCGTTTGGATAGGTTTGATGTTAATTGCCAGTCAAACTCGGTTCAGGTGTCTGATTAAAAATATTATCTGATTTGTGCATAGATATTTCTTGTTCATCGAGATAAACTTAAATGATTGTTTTCCAAAATGAGAAAAGGTTTCTTATCTTATTATTTTTTGAGTATGTAGTGCACCAGCTTTGGATCATTAGCAGATATTATATAAAGTAATTTTCAGCCCATCCCAGGAATTATTCGATCCTTCTTTTGTATGCGTGCGTACATGCCATTTATCAATGAATATTTTCAACGAAGCGTTGTCCTGCTTGTTTGGTGATTTTTAAAATAAATTGATTATGGCACCCAACTACGACAAACAAACAAACTTGCTTATTTCCGAACACGGAGGCTTCTGAGTGAAAGTGTGGGTGAGCGAATAACTAGAGCATGACAAGTTTCATGAAGCTTTACTGGTTTGCCCCGAAAGAGGAAGGTTTACCAAAATGTTATTTGGTTATATTAACTTTCTCCTTTGCATCATCAATGATTAACTCTTGATCCATAAGTTTGTTCGCATGTGCAAGGTGGAGAGTCAGATATTTGGATTGGCTTCCTTTTAGTTCACAAAGATGATTCACCGAGATTTGATGAACCATGCATCAGATTGGGGATTACAATTGCTTTTGTCCCATTATTACATATTATTGTTATTGTCATATATTGTATTCTAAAAATTGTCCGAATTGCTTGTTTTTCAGAACCTATTCACAATGCTTTAGTCAATTCAGAAACACCTACTCTGTGATGGACCGACTGCTAGCAGACTGCGAAGGTTTCAGACCAAGGTTTCCCCGTGATCTAGTGGAAGGAAAAATCACAATCCAGATGGCTTGACTGCTGCATTTTCCAACTCATTCACGGCACTAAATGGGAACGCTTCGGTTTATGGTAATTAGTGTCTGATCAGGCTTCCTGACAAGATGTCATGTGTCAGACGTGGCAGTCGTGGTGGAAACAGGAAAACCGCTCATATCCGAAACAGCACCTCACAGATGTTATTTCCATTTTCAGGTTTTACAATCAACCGTTTCCGCCCCTTATTGCATTTAGCTGAATTTGAGTGAAACTATCCAATATTAGTCAGCGGGATACAGAGATTTACGGGCAAACCTTTAGATCGCTGATTTTAACAGATAAAAGCCTATTCGAGTGCATACTATTTAAGGTAAACTTCAACGCTTCTAACTCGATTTGGGATTTTGTAAGAACGCCATTCCAAAGTGTGTAATTAGTGCAGCCGATTGAATACCATTAGTGATCGTCAAACTATTTCAAATGGAACAAAATCGATGCATGCTTAAGGGTTAAATCGGAGATGTTTAACCCCTTGCAAAATTAATGCGGTAAAATCGAGTTTGTGATGGTTTCTCCTCCTAGGACTTGAAATAAACACATATGCAATAAATTATATCTTTATGCATTTGCATTTATTTTATTATAAGGATATGATGAAGTGTAGATGTTTACAACGTACAGATCAAACTAGTAGACTGTTTATCAATAGTTTAAAATAGGAGACATCGAATTAAAGAACAACAGAAGAGGACGGTAGAAAGTGAAATGGATGAGGTCAATCACTTTCCGTTTAAATCAAAGGGTAAGGAGAAGGTCAAGATCGATTTCAAATCCTGGATATGATCTGATTTCGGGACGTCGGTCAACATTAGACAACTATTTTGTATTCGAACACAAAGCTGGTTGCAATAACTTCAATTGTCCCGGCATGGCCAAAGATACAGTGAGCACAAGAACTATATGAATAATAACTTCAGCGCACCTCATGGACACGGAACATAATGTGAAGGAAGATAATTTGAAAATCCTTTACGAGGTACCACCAAGCAATCCAGTAAGATTATATTACAAAATAATAAGATTTGATATTGAGATATCACCACCCGAATTTTGTTGGCAAAAGCAGTTGATTGAAGGCCTTCATTTACTCTAGTCCACGGCCGTTGCAGGATTGGAAATCGCCCGTGACCCAGTCCAAGCACCACGGGCTTAAACCGGAAGTATGTGACCTCTATAATCATGTTTTCTCCCTTCATGTCCCGCTATGCTTCTCTGTTCCTCATTCTCAACGACTCACAACTTTTAATTTAAGTTTATTATCTTTTTTACTCCTTCTTCATCATATTCAATAAACGTTGGTTCTGCTAGAAGCTAATACATCACAAGTTATATCGAAATGTTTAGTAGGGAGGATATATCATGACAATTTGGAAGAGAAATAATCAACGTTGCAGTTCCATGACTGGAGGTTATTCACGCTTTGGTTCAAACACATGCGCATTGGTTCGGGTCATTAAGGGTGGTTGGGGAGACGACTGAGATGAGGACACGCAAACTGTGTACAGCTGTAGAAAAAACTGTTCCCGCAGCAAAAATGCGCATTGTATTCATCTTCAGGCCACTTTTGTGTTTTCAATTAAAAAATAAACTGCATGTTCCTGCCCTCTCTTTCTCGGTTTACTTATTTACTTGTTCCTGTGAGACAAGGTATGCTGGCTGCATGAGCAAGCGTTTATCTGAACGAGTTCGTTGGTACCACCTGTCCTGGTTGAATAGTGGAATAAGTAAGAATATCCACACCTCAATCATTTCACACCTATTGGAATCAAACCACGTGGTTAATGTGGCCAAGACGATTTGACCTCTCTACGTAGTTCGCAACCGTCGATCTCAGAGAATTGGAAGTCGCAATTTAGCCACAACGTAAGCGGTTGAAATTCGCAAACAACAGTCCCCCTCTTTGCTCCCAAAACAAATTGGTAGGAACAGTCGGTCTTCTATAAACAACACCACACACGACACAGCCATCCCCACCTACTCTTAATGACCCAAATTAGTGTGCATGTATGAGGACCAAAGTGTGAACCCATGGAACGGGAATGTTGATTATTTCTTTTCCAACTTGTAATGATTTATCCCCCCCTCCCTATTAAACAGTTTGATATAAATTGTGACGTATTAGACTGTGGAAGAATCACCGCAAACGAGCTTGTTTGCTACCCTATGTTTTCTTACAAAACGGTAATTCATTGGGACATTGGTATGTAATCGAAATCTCTTTGTCTAACGACAAAGATGATTTAAGAGCTCTTTCGTCCTGTTTGAGAATCGTTTGCATTGTCTACATATTGTGTCCTTGAAGGCCTTAAACCGCCAATCTTCCGATGGGGATTCCGCACTCATACTAGTTTGCAACACGGTCATCAGTCAATACCTAGTTCAAATAGCTCAACCAATCTAATTTCATGTTGAGTAAGCCTGTGTGATTATTCGAAGGCATCAGGCACTCTTGATGGTCTTGAATGTGGCTTTCATTACTTGGGAAACCACTAATTCTCACCAGTTAAGTGCATCTGTATCCGATGGAAATCTCTGTCATAAACGACAAAGAGCATTAGATAACTGTTTTTATCTGCTTAGCATTCCTCAGCTATGGGTTGTTGATTTGACTCCAAACTCGATGGTTTGCGGTTCGAATTCCGATAGAGCATTATTCAGAAAGAGTTTGTTATCTCCTTTTTACTACGTATGTGTCACTGTATTAACCAGAGAAACAAGTTAATGAAACCGACCTTGTTCACTACTCCTGTAGCTCTATAAACGCTATGCTGTGTATCCTCGATGAAGTTTGATTCAATCACCGTAAACCAGGCTAACTCTGTAAACGTGGTGGAAGATGACAGTTTTCCAAAGAGTGTTAACGAAACCAGTTTATGGTACAGTTGGGGTTTATCTTTCAGTTAGCAGTAACGTTACTGATGTTATAAATCAATTGGGTGAAAGCTAGGGTTAAAGGTGTTCACCTTTTCTCTCCATTACGACGATCACTGTTCACCTGTTACGCGATAGAAATGCCGACAGTCCGAAGCAATTAAATTGCACAACTCAGTTTTCTGTGCATTGAGGTTATCATCAAAATGTTCCGTTTCCCAATAGACACCCATAGTTCGCTGTGATCGTTTACATTGAGTGCAGTTGCTACCAGAATCTTGTGCAAATATCACGTTCTAAGCAATTTACATGCCCGACCGAAATGACACCATCCCACAAAATTGGTCTTCTTCTGTGCTGTCCGATAAATCGAATGTTAACCACTCCTTCGGGGTTCTAATTATTGAACACGTGTCGGCCTAAAGAGAGTAACGGTTATACCATGCCTTCAAGTACGACAAATGAGTATTTAAACCCATGGGGAACCTTTGGTTTTTACTCCATCCAGTGCTTGGCTGCTTGATTCGACTAGCTGTTGTCCTGATCCCTGCACGGCTTTTACAGTCTGATCTGGCGATTAAGTATTTGTGACCTGTAAGGCGATTCAAATGTGAACAGAAACAGACGACTTGAAATTAATCACTATAGTGATCGAGAAAGCAGGAGACATTACCATTCCTATCTGATGATTAATCCCGGCCCGTTCAACGGTGTGAACCTTCGCAACAATAACCAGATTTAACTTGTCGCCTAAATTGAAAAACTGGTCGGTTTGTACACTTTCGTGTGTGTAGAGCCTTGTTCGATAAGTGCTTTGCCAATTTTCAATTTCGAGGAAACTTAATGACGACAGTGTATGTGTAGACTCATGTAACATACATTCGTAGAGTATTTTGTTTGGAAGTTAATCCATAGTACTCACTTAAGGTGACAAAATTGGCCAGTTTTCCAGCTGCTATACTACCAGCTACGGCTTTTCCTGCGCACTCTCCTCCGACATTCACTTTCATTGTAACTGGAGAGTTTCGCCTTCTCAAAAACGAATTTTGATTAGGCTGTAGATCATGTCATAATTCTCAGAACAGAATGGATCTATTTTTGGTGGATAAATAACAACCTATGACATCGTGCTTTGATTACTTTTGCCCTCTTTATCTTCCTTTATAACCTTACTTAAGAGTCAACCTTCACAAATCGGGCTGCTCTCTCAAACAGTCAACTATACAGGAACCAATCTCGTTGTACTTTCCTCCGTCAACATTTGTCCGTTCTTACAGCCCCTTGTGTGCTTTTTATTTCTCCATTGATTGTTTGAATGCATACTGATGAGTTGTTAGGTCAGATGTGTAAAATAAGTCCATATCTATATCCTAGTGAGAGTCGGAATCTCCACTAACACGTATGTTTATGGGTAAGTTCTCGATTGACGATTATGTTGCTGAAGATGCACCAAATCAACGTGTTCGGTAATATTTCCCAGTTGTTGCATTCTTTCAGGAATAATTAAAAATGCATATCTATGAGGACCAGTTGGAATTAAACCCTAGGGGAATGAAGACTGGTTTCTCTAACATGATACTCACTCCGGCGGTCCCGCCTTCGGACGCTCTTGAAATCACTATTGTTTTATCTGTTCTTCACTTTACGTGGTTGGTTAAATGATCCGACTCGATTGCTCATGTTTTTTTGAAATGAAAACAATGGGGTTTTTGCTAGTTTTATATTTACTTTTTCAATATGTACAAAGAACGGGTGCAATGAAAATTCGCCACTATCGAATACCGATTTTTGTCTATTAAGTGTAAAAATTAAAACTCAGCGCAAGCGGATAGACATAGCAAATATGGTTCTGCTCGGTGATATGAAGGCCTGCTGAAAATCCTTTGGCTGAGGTATCGACAATGACTCACAAGTAACTGTGAGTTAAATGTGAATTGTTGAGTCAACCTAGCAGGGTTGTTTCATGTGAGACATGGAGGATTTATTTCAATTCAAAGTGGGGATTCGTTGTGCATGTATTAAATGAAACGTGGACTGAAAAGCTAGGAAGTACTGGACTGCTGTTTCAACCTGGTTGTGTTTCTTTAGCAGTGTAAATCGGTCGATTCAACTGAGGATCGAACTCGGAACCTCATAGGCAGAACGCAAGCATACTAAGATTGTGGCAAATCAACCCGTAACCAGCATGGAAGATCGGATTCGCTTGGCGGCTTCTGTTTGGAGTTAACTGGAGATAAACTGTCTCGCTTCATTGTTATCGGGTCAAAATGCACTGAACGACTACCACTAGAGATGATACTTGAACAAACATGGATTGACAGTTTGGTGCACCCCTGGTATGAGCTGGTTGGCACAATGGTGACACACGCGTTACGTGGAATGAGTCCAGAATTCAAAGCCTGAACGGGACGGTAGATATGCATCACTGATGACCTCTAATATGACCGAAACTAGAGTCTAGTGCTTCGGAATGTACGTCGGGCTAGATTAACTGAGGATTTTGCGTGAAAGTGAAGTCTGAAGGATGAACACTTAGAGTAAATAGCAATTATCTCACACAACTGCTCACATTTAACTGTGAGTTACACATGAATTACGTTTAAGCGACACGCTTCATCAGTCTTTCAGGGAACAGAGCCGGAAGTAATATAACCCAATCAACTGACCACACAAAGACGTCAGACTGATCCTAGATAGTGTATGGAAATATGGCGATCCGGTGGTGGATTCCTCTTATGTTACCAGAAGTCTTTGAGAGACTTGTTTTACCGTTTTGAGGAGATCGATGACTGTGAAAAGGAGAGCGGAAGTGACCAATGATCTAACCAGACCCTTTGCCCAGCTTTCCCAAAAACGGCTAAGAACAACCACTTTTCTTGTGGACCAATTATAAATAAGTAACGACCTTCCACCGCTTCCGGTCGACTCCTCGCATGTCACGTGAAAACCAGAAGCACAATGAAGACTCCTCTTCTTACAAGAGCCAATAATCGGTAATGCGACGGTGTCTGTAGCGTACCGAAATGCAGTGTTGTTTGCGTGGTCTGCACTGTTGACGTTGGGGTCAAAATGATACACCGTTGGAGAATAATTTGTGTGCCATGAACACGCGTAAAATGATCACTAACAAATCACAGGTCAGCTTGAGAAAGAGAAAAATGGCCAGCTAGAGAGACCATTGGAAGGATGTTTTTGTGACTTTAAGTATGTATATTACCGGGGTTAGCTGCTGGACCGGCTTCAAAACTGTTTGTTCCTCAACTAGTCAACAGGAGAAGATTAGGCATTCAGAATGGATACACGCAAAAGCATTGCTCTGGATTGAAAAAGAGTCTAGAAGAGTAGTTACATACCCTTTATCAGCCTTTGACTCCGTTTGAAAATACCTCTTTGTTTAGGGGGAGGGGCAGAAAATAAGAAATGGATCCTAATAGAAGCTTTGAACCAATAATGGGAAGTAAATCCACCTAAATCTCTTTTCTTTGCTCTCGAGCCAAAAAAGAACGGACTGGCAACCAGTAAAGCAGATGCTTGAACATGAATTGGTGGTTTCGTTCAGCCCTGATGCTAGCTGGGTGGAAACGTGATAACATAAACAACCCTTAGTACAGTCGGAGCTCACACGCTCACGCGGAGTGCAATATAACCGGTTATGATCACACGAGACAAACGGTTAGCCGATCATCCAGGAAAGCGAATCTCTGTCCAAGGTAAAATGATTGTCGGGGGAATAAAATCAACGCAAAGATTGATAATTTTTAAGTCAAACTAAATAAGCCCCCATTGGTGAATTATCAAATAAAAGTTTATGATCAAAGTGAAAAAAACACTATTCATCAGCTTACCCGTTCATCAGAAAATAAGAAATGGAAAACCCCGAGGAACCTAAACAACATTGGTTACAAAACATTTTGAAGTACAGATCAAGATTTCATGAAAGGAATCTGACGGGGCAATTAATACGCAATAGCGTTCCAGATTGTAGACCATAAACACTTCAGTTACAAGAGCTCTGGTCATGAATCCCATATGATTCGAGCTGCTCTTGCATACCTGAAATAAAATGAGGCTGAATTTTCAGGCCAACACCGAAAGCTTCAGGTACAAAATAAGGTTTCTTCAAAACGGTGTGAAACATTTCATTTCAGGAAATAAATTGGTATCCAGAAATTTAAAATAATATACGAACTCTATAAGCATATCATATTGAACAAGGTCTTGACTTGCAACGCTGAACACACCAAATAGGCCTGTACACAGTCCAGGTTTAGGAGACACGAAGAATCACTTCAGGGTACTGAAAAGAGACTATAGGATCCGGATAATGAAAAATAGCTTAACTGCCTGTGTGGAGAATGAATTAGAGGTATTCGCTCAAATATGTGGTGAACAGATTGCATTGTTGATGTATAATCGTATCGAAGCGAAATACATTCTTCATACCCGCTAGAAAGTTTTCTGTTTTAGGCATTCTAAGGAGTTACCGACCGCTGCAGCAAAAAATGCGCTATTCTCCTATACATAAACTTACGAAAACAAAAACCGGAAACAAATGTGCGAGAACGTCAAGTGGCCGTACAATCAGTTCATTCGTTCTCTCCATCTGTCACATAACTGCCATTTCTCAGGCAATTTACACTATTTTTCGGAGGTTTTGAAAATTACGAACTGCGTAAGAACTTTATGATTGACACATGTTTGCATTTTGTGACCGACCCGGGTAATGGTGTACTGTTGTTGTCACAAAACGGGCTTTAGTTACATAAGTGTTTATCTCTTATTCAGTCTGTACCTTCGTCACTGACGTTTACTCGTTCACTATTTCGGTTTATGCCGCCTGGAATCTGCTTTTGAATTGTATGAATAATTGAACGGATAGAACTTCAATCTAAGCAATGGTTTGTTGTTTTTGTTTGCATTCGTTCCTTTCCTTATCAGCGAACCAAATGAATCACTACCTAATGAACCGGGTCTTTTGACCAGGGTCGGCTAACAAGCACGAACTGATGACAGTTGCTCCTTGAATATTTCCGATTCTGCGGAAAATACAGGACGCATTTTGGAAACCATTCTATACCATTCGTATACAGTATGACTTGGAATATCAGATGTGGTCCCTATTCATTGTTATGTTCATGAACATGACTTAGGTTGCAATTTACAAACATCAGCTCACTTGTACTGTGACTTCAGAGTCCTTCGGAGTGTTCACAACGGATTCATAATCAGGGATATTATTTCTGAAATAATGCACCGGAAAAATGATTTGTACCACCTGGTGAACGGAGAAATAAAAAGCGGTTTGATCAGCTGATGGGTGATCAAATAGGTCAAATGATTGTGTTCTACATGAGAGGTTGACAGTTCCATCCTTAAGTAGGTCAATGAATTTGCACCGCTGATGATACTCTACCAGATCGAAATAAACATGCATCACCGCCAAAATGTTTGAATCGTTTTTCTTTTGTGTTGCATATGACAAAATCCATCATGTGAATAATTTATTCAAAACTTAATTGCACAACCAAGGTCAGATGAATCTTACATAGCAAGTAGCAAAAGGAGATTGATTGTTAATCACTTCAAAAGATTATATATTCAATGGGTTTTTCGGGGTCCAACTGGGTAATTTTGTCTGCTTCAGATAGGAGAGACAACGGTGTAGCAAAAGTTTGGGAGGCGGTGGGATTAACAACATCAATTCCAAGTGATATGGCCAATCCACAGTTCTTTCCAATTATTCCCAAAAGGGCATTGATTACCTGACAGTAGTTTATCACCCCAAATTCTCCCGTTTTTCTGTTATCGCTATCACTAATTACACATTTCACCCCATTGTAGGTATTCAGACACTGACACATTTTATGATCATTGCCTCATCTCTTGCTGACTAGTTGCAACTAATAGCTGGTGACTGAAGCCACATCCCTCTGCATCCTTTATTCTGTCCATACCTGAATGACATTCCTATTGAATTAACTAGAGGAAACTCTCATTTATAACACATAATCACAAATCACATTGACATATTTTTACCGAACATTTCTCCTCCTTAGGTACTAGTGAGCATAACGTGATCTTACTCAAACTTAAGATTTACTCACACTGAGGACATATTTCTTGTACTCAATCCAAACACATCAAACTCCGTTCGCGATATAATTCTCCTGACAATATTTCCCCGCTAATAGTCTCTTGAAGTAGCTACCGATTGTTTTCCTTTAAACACAATCTGTTTGTCCAGTATAACACTTCTACGAGACGTCCTCAACCGTGTTCTGTTGTGCTGTCCTGTGTTAAATTTGTTCCCTCAACACTGCAGAATATTAGTACTTTTTCGTAAACATCTTCTTCGTGAAAAGAGTTTGATTCTCTTCATGCAATTCGGTTATTAGGAACGAACTAGAAATCTATTGCATGGAATCTAAATACTCTGCATGCGGAAGAAAGTGATTTCCAGTTCTTCTAGTAATAATCAAAAACTGAATACTGCATTTATTCATTTTTCGCCCCGATTATATTGACTCGAGTTCTCCGAACATCCCATCTTCGTTGGAAAACATTCACTCCAGTAAAATGAACAAACACACGTGTTCTGTCAAGAGTTTGACCGCACCTGGTCCAGACAACTTAAACACGGTGCTCTGCCACTGTCTTGCATTTTCACTGGAATTCCGAACTATTCTGGAGTACGTGTACCCGGTGAGAGTTTCATCCATCCTCTAAGGAACGACAAAACCCCCAATTGAGAAACACTTCAAGTCAATGGCTCTGACGTCTACTGGTCAGTTCTGCATTGCCTCGAATTTTCTCTCAACCCTGATGACATTTATCAGTTCGGATACAAAATAACCGCTCTACACTGTATGCCTCTTATTCTTTAGTTCACTTCATGTGTAAGTCCCTAAAGGAGAAAGCCAAATATGTGGATTGTGCACTCCTTGACTATTCTTCAGCTTTTTGATTTTGTGTCCCGTTTTTTTAACATGCTCTAATACTTTGGTTGGCCCGCTTCTCTTCTTGAATGGTTTGGCGAATACCTTTCCAAAAGATATCCCTATGTTAAATTAGAGAGAAAACAGTGAATGGCATCACTCAATGTTTCGGCCGTAGTTCAAGGTGCTGTCTTATTACCCTATCATTTTGCGACTTTCATCAGTGACTTACCTATTACTCCCCCGGTAAGATATTTTGAGTGTGCTGATGATATCACCATTTCTGTTTCCGTATTTAACCAATCAAACCTGGTTGAATATAGCACAAACCTATCCCACTTCGTTCCTTGTTCCACTTCATCCGGTCTTAATCTTAGTTCTGAAAGGTGCCTTGAATGTATTTTACTCTAAATCGTTCCCCATTTCCCTCCGACAATGTACAGATTCATGGAAAGCCGATGAGGAATGTCAGCCATGTGAAGTAATTAGGTGTCACACCTGGGAGTAACTTTCGCTGGTCCTTACATACCGAAACTGTTGCTCGCAAATTGAAAGTTCTCCTTTTTCATACAGGAAGACTGCGCCACTTCTGTTCTGATTTCGTCGTGATAGAAGCTTTTGTTCGAAATTGTGTATTTCCTGTGCCCCTCCACGGCTCCCTGTGATTTTACCTGGTTTACTGAAGGTCAGTTACAAGTTGTTGAGGAGTGGTTGCCCGATGATCATCCGTTTTCCCCAAATTCCGTTATCTATTCTGATTCACAATACACGGAATGCTCAGATTGATGCGTGCTTGAAGTTTGCCGACAATGTTATATTTGATGGCACCCATCCACTATTACTAATCTGCTCCTGACCCGCGAAGAATAGACAAAGGCAGTAAACAAAGGCAATCCAGTTGATCAGGTTTACCTGAACTTCCCCAAAGCGTTTGATGGGGTAAACCACGACATACTGCTCCGTAAACTGTACCATTTGGATGTCAGAGACCTTGTGCTTGATTAGATTGCTACATTTCTCCAACAACGGACCATAAATAACAAAATAATAATAAATGTATTTTTACTTCCTATTTTATTTAATGAATGTACAAATGTACAGTCAACATTCAGGAAGGGGCCATACAAAGGCAACTTGAAGGGACGGTCGGCGGGACTCACAGATCACAGGTTGGTGACCTAACCACTTGGCCACCACCACGACCATGTCGGTTTGAGTCTCTAATTCATTTTCTGCCCCTGTCTCCGTATCCAGCGGAGTCGCCCAAGGTACTCTGCTTGGTCCTCGACTTTTCTCTTATTCATGAAGGACTCACCGAATGTCCCAGGACCAAAAGCATTGTTGTTCGCAGACGCCAATTCCGGAAGACAGTGACAGAAAGTGAGGGTTCGCCGGAACTACATGAATCACCGAGTGCAGCTGACAAATAGTCTATTGAGAACGACATTCAGTCTCCAAATACAAGGTGATTTTGCTACACCGCCACGGTCGTTTTCTTTATTTCCTCGGAAACAAAATACTGCCGCATTCATCAATGGGGGGGGGGACTTGGGTGTTATAGTCCACGAAGACCTGAGTTATTCCACTAAATGTGCCAGGGCGTCATCAGCAGCATTCAAACATAGCGGTCTACTTAAACGTGTTTTTGGTCGTTTTGAACCATGCTTATACTCACGTCTACTGTCAGCATATTGAGTATACCATCCAAACCTGGAATCCATGGTTACAACGTGATAGTAAGAGTTGGAAGCGTCCACAAATACTCGCCACGATGGTCACAGGACTCTGTTATGGTTCATACATGGGGAGACCGCATTCATTGGGTCTATACTCTGCTCTGTATCGTCGGATTTGAGGAGACTTTAATTTAGTGTACCAAATATTACACAACCCAAACCATCCTTGTCACCCACTATTGACGTTGTCAACAAACATTCATCTACCGCGACATCCATCCAATTAACTACTCCAAAAATCTTGACTGGACTGTCGACGTTATTCCTTCG
>UZAN01039925.1:14865-27949 GCA_900618425.1 Echinostoma caproni
GAGGGAAATACTCCATCTACTCTGGACCCATGTCACCGCGAAGAATACATCGCACACAGATGATATCACCCCGTACTCGACGATAGGACTCCGGAAACAATCCAGTCGCATGCAATCGTTCGGTGTAGCAACACCCGCGTAACCCGGCAATCATCAACACCTAGTCGAAATGAAACACCGTGTCATGCTACGCGATGCGTTCAGAATCCTCTACAACGCAAACAACATCAAGGTTCTGAAATACGCCGAGGCACTAGCCATTCAAAATGATCATCCCAAACTATGTAAACATCGTGAATGGCTTATCACTCTGGCGCTACCTTGGTAACAAATGTGTTTGGTGAGTAATTTTGACCGCAATCATTCTCCGCTTATGATTCTGTTATTTACTGACCATATATTAATGATCACAAACTGCAATTTGCACGTGTACAGATGGAGCGAAATGATCCAGGATACATTGTGCAAACCTGTTTTTTGGTTTCTGTATTCAAATTCCTTACGGGAAAACTATGCTTCCAAGTAGAAATTTGATTGTAACGACTCTGCACAAGAAATTCGTTGGAAACTTTTGTTCCATCGTCTACAATTCAAATGGATCTCAAAGGAAACATCCGAGCACCCGGTCAATCACATAACTTTTTTTCAAACCAAGGTTTGTGTGCAATTTCCTCAAAAGGACTGGCTTTGTATTACAACAACCCATGTACGGAGTTCGGTAAACTTAATCAGGAAGATTTCTGTCAACTGATCGTAAAACGTTTGTGATTGCACGGCGCAACTGCGCAGCCAAATAGTGGATTGCCAATAATTTGGCCGAAAGAGAACACGTCAATCATTTCCCTCACACCTTTTTGACGGTGAACGGGAAAACAACGGGTTCCGGGTGGCTGGAATGTCTCCGGAACACGTTTCAATAGTATTTCTATCGGAACGGAGTCGAACGTTTGACCAACTTAGTCGACCATTCACAATTTCAATTTAGAGATGCCAAGCCTTTATTCACATAATATTATGCATTGTGCATTCTCCCGAATGAGGAGACACTACATTAAACTGCCTTGAATATTCTGCATCCCACTCACTCAAGTGATGTTTTGATGTTCCGCTCTTACCAGGAATCAACTTGATTTCCAATGCTAGAGTTCATACGCGTTTATACAACACTGTAGGGTAGTCACCTATCTCTTACTGCTGTGCTGACTGAGTGTGTGTGTGTGCAATGCTTTCCCATTTGGTGGACACAAGTGAATTACTCCAGTTATTTTATGAGGTTCCCTTTGAACCACTCCGAATATGTTAGAATGCATACGTTTGTAATAGACAGGGTCTTTAATAAACAATTTGGCAGAGAACCATGTGCCCAGGAGCTTTCAATCCAAGCTATCCAAATCCCATGGGTTCACGAATCCCTGCCTACTCACCCCCCAGCGCAGATAAACATTATCGCTGTAGCATTAATCTGTCGGAACTGGCGCACATGATTTGCGTGGGAACTGAAAACCGTCAATCGGTGCAGAATTCGAATGCTTCCACCTCTAGGTTTTACCAGCACTTACATTTTGACGGCAAGATTATGAATTACTGAAAATATGTATTTTCCATCTTTCCAAAACCTGGGAATGTTGAATTTGAAGCTCCTTCTGTATACAGTCGATTACTCGTTTATAAGTTACGTGTTACTTGTTATGTATACTTCTGGCTCGTGACTAATGCACTCAGGTGCTGTAGAGAACCATAAACGTTGTGATCAATGGTGTGCATATCAACCAGAGTTTTAATCACTCTCACCGCAAGGTGTGCATAAAACGTATGACTACATTGTAGCCTAAAATACGAACGATTTCCCTATCCTGCACAGTTTAAAACTTTGTAAGACATTTACCTTTTTAAGATACTTCAACTGCAAAATGTCCGGTTTTGTTGTATGAGTGCCTGAATCAGGTTGGGTTAACCCAGTGCGTAAGGCCACATGCGTAATTTGAGATTATGACACAGATACGATGTTTTCTTTACACATTCATGTGATGAAAATAGTTATGCTCTGGAAAACAAAATCACTGGTTGAACCAAATCAACTTACATAACCGAAACTGCAGGGTGTTCGTGTTCTTTTCAACGAAGTTGCTGCGCACTTCGCTTTGGTATAATTCCAAGCACAAATCTCGTGGACGACTGTGACAGCGGAGTGAAAAAGGTGGGGGAAAACGTTATTTGAATTATTAAAAAATTAAAATTTAAAGTGTTTTTGGGAAGAAACACCCCAGTAATCATTAAAGGGGACAGGAAACAAGCGTTGACCGACACAATTTTGGGCATTTATGAAATGTCTGTAGACAACATGACCGAATAAAAGAAATGGATATTAACTCTCTGTAGGCCAAAAGCATGCTCTGAATATGCATGTAGCTAGTTTAAGCACATCGCTTTTCTCGTCTACCTGATTCCTGGGACACTTTATCGAGTCTTCCATATGCTACTTATTTTGAAGTATACACGTATACATCAGTGAGCTTCACGGTTAGGCAACTGTGGACTTCAGGTCGCTCATCAGTGTCAAGGATTTGATATCAAACCGAGACAATTCACTTGATGAGCGTGAACGGCACACTGCCATCCGTATGTTCTCCCCGCGTAACCATCATGAATGAATTATTCCATATTTACTGCACCATTTCCGACTACTTGTTTTGTCTGCAGTGTTATTGAAGGAACTGTTCCTAAACCGTGGGTTGCATTTGCTTTCGAAGCTAATTCAACCAAAAATTACATGCTGGTTTGTTTATTTATTGCTGAATGTCCAATGCAATAACGGCGAAAACGATACTACGGAAAACTTCTGTCAGACATTTGGCACACAAACTAATTTGACATGTTCCCTTTTTTAAGTGTTTTTACTGTTCTACCTTTGGTTTTCTGTTTGTCGAACACTTATCTGACTACATGGAGGGGGTATAACATTATATTGCTGTTTCATCTTCGTTGGAGCACGTCGGCAGTGCATCTCTTCCGTTCTGTCCATTCTGGGATTCTGGACACACGATTCTCGTAGATAGGGAGGAAAACACTTAACCCGGCCTTACAAGATTCACGATTAACACCTTCACTGAGGAGACCCGGATTGGATTTTTTAACTTTGCTCATTTTTATAGTACTTCGATATTTTCTAGGCTTCATGGATCAGTCTCACTGAGACAACTTGCCGTGTTGCTGTAACGGTTATTTGATCGAAGGCATTATTACTGTTGTGATAGCTGTGCTCAGTTTCAACACGGTTAATATATTTCGAAAGCATAATGAAAATAACCTTTACCGTATTCATAAATAACCATGAATACTTCTAGATAGTTTACAATGCTAGGTCGCTGGCGACGATATGGTATACAAACTAAGACGTTCGTGAATAGCATCATTCTCAAGTCATGTCCGATATCAATCCATCCACACTGTTTGAAAAAGAAAACAGCAATGTCCCGTTTGAATGGCATAGCATGTGCGGGGAATTAAACCACCGTACGTGTTGCATAAGAATCTAAAACCTATGCAAATCATGCTGTGCTCTTCGTGTAGACTGGAATTTGAGTAGTTTACCATCTGATTTTCCAAGGTGTCATTAGTGACGCATATATAAATTTAGTCGAAAATGAATTTTGTAGTTGCAGAAACATGGCGGTCAGATTAGTTCAAATGTTGGTTCCGTGGTTGATAAGTATGTGTCTTTTATCGATACAATGGGTAAAACTTCGAAAACCAAACAAACATTATTCGCGGTCTAGCGGAATGAACAATCACATAAACAGCATTGATTTTGTTGGCGCGATAATGGTTCATTTTATTGCCCAATCACGTCGAAATCAAATGAAAACGGGCAAATTTATCACATCAAGAGTCGTGTACATCATTCCACTTGGTGCTTACATTTCGAATCAGTCGCCCAGCTAAAAGGGTGAATAGGTTTTGTGGCAGGCCTCGTTGGGGCTCGAACCATGTTTTGTTTTCTTCTGACTTTTTCGGTAATACGCATAGGACAGAAAAATAAAGTGATGACGGCTTTTGTTTTAACGGGTTTGATATTTTGTGAAACGGAGTGGGGCTAAACGGCGACCAGTATGGCACTGTATGAATTTCATTCCGATTGGATTGGCAAATGGAACATAACGGAATAATTCTCCACCGTTCGATTGCAAAACTTGCCCCGGTTATTTTGGACAATAACGTTAACTAGTCGGTAAAAATGGAATTCGTCGGTTTTCCGTTAATTGTTCGTCAAATTGCATATAAGAATACTCAGAATACTATAAGAACGACGTAATATATGCAAAGGTGAATCGTTTGAATTGCTAGGCATTATTCCTAATGTGTTCTTCAAAAGTAGACCACTAAAATTTAATTGCCAGTTTTCTAATAATTTTTGTATTATCCCGCACTGAGGGCGCGTATCTCATGGACGCCGTTAAGTAGTCAAATTTCCTCTGTCTATCAATAAGCAATAAACCAGTAGTCTGCAAGTGTCAATCAAATCGTTGAGAGCAGCACAAAAAACCTTCAATGTCGGAGAATTATGTAGAAATATGAAGGATAATAGAAATGTACTTTTGGAGAATGTTATCCTGTCCACACTGTTCGCACCAATTTATTTTATATCATTCAAATAACTAAGCAGATTTGTTATCACTGAATCTATTTTTTTCACGCTACCCGATAAGACAAAATTCAACATCACAATTATGCACTTTATCATGATTGAAGTCTCTGTCTCAAGTCACCACTAACTACAACGATTGGTGCACAGGAAGCATAACATTTTCCGAATAAAAACAATTTTGAGTACATGCGTCGTGTTTCAGCATATGGCGCAGCATACGCCATGACCACAACTCGATATATGTCTGTATACATATATACGTAGCTCCTGGTGGAACAAATTGACTACCAAAGTAAACAAATATAACGATTTTCCTACTGGCTCTCATCTGAACATCACACAATCAATGAAAATTTGCCTTGTTTTTTTCATTTAGCACAAAACAGTCTAACAAACCGCTGTTTACCGAATCCCACTGTGCTGGTCCATTGGAAAACGTGTACTAGACCGGGCAGACGACTGTTCTTCAATGGTAAAAGATTTTCACCGACCAGTATTGTTTATTGGTAGTTATTGACTGTAATTTAGTGCTGATCACAGATTCCCATTTGGGGGAATTTATTGGGCTGTTTGGTTCAAGCGCCACTGCTTGAAGTACACAACCAGTGAAAACAAACCGTTATACATCTCTCCCGTTTAGTTCAACACGATGGCACATGAATAGTAAAATTTCAATTCAGCTAAATATGCACATGGGACTGACTGTTCAATAAAATGTGCTCTACTGTTTTCGATTCTCATCCCACTGCTGTGTACCGTTGTTCCTGTGAACGACGTTCCATTCCCCGACATTCCCTGAAGACATTAATTCAAATACAATGTATCAGAATTACTAAGCAGTGGGGACATTTGAGATGACCAACAACAAGCACCGGTGACAGTTGGTTCGTTCATTTTGCGATTCATTAGTAATGCGCTTACTTTTTGTGTCAGGACTCGAACCGCAAACATTCGGGTCGGGACTTCAAACCCTTACCCCTGAGCTACAGGGTCGACGGCCATCACTTTACGCGAATGGTTTAAGCAATTAGGAATAATCCGTTCGACTGGCACTAGGCTCTGCTGATGGTTCCGGGTGTGTGGGTTTCACTCCTTGGGAGATCGTTAATTCCCCACCAGTTGAATGCATGTATAAGCAATGGCACTATTTGTGATGATCGACAAAGAGCACTGAACGGCTATTTTGCCCTGTATGTCGCTCGTCCTTAGTACCCGATGCCCGTGGAAAACCGAACGGATTAATTCAAAGTGAATACTTCAATCAGAATTAATCTTCTGCAGTGTTGCGTTTCCGCCTAGGCAATGCCACCATTGAGCACTCAATGTGTTATAGTAGTAGTAAAAGTCATACTAGCGTGATGTTTGGCTCTGTTTTGGAGGGAGCCTGGAATCGATCAAAGGCGAACTGGGCAAATACGGGATCGAGGTTGTGTCAAAAACCAACTAAATAGGACTCGCTGTTACGAAGAATAGAAAGAATTAGTCCCGGACCTTGCATTCACTAACGTCAAATTGGTGTTCTTAATATTATACACAGAGTTGATCTTAACAATGATTTACAAAGATCAGTTCGAAGAAGTATCTGACAGCATTAGCAAATTGTACATTTGCTGATAGCATATACGTTCGAGGCTTCAATGAATGAGTTCCTAAGATGCTGACCAATGCGCATACATGAGAAGCGAGAACATCCGAAAAGCCGGTTATGTACTTCAAGGAGAGACCTCATCTAGTCATTTAAAAAGAACTTATCTAATTGCAAGTTATTTAACGTGTATATTTATCACGAGCATGTACACCTATGATATTCATATACATATGCAGGGTTATTATGAAGAAAATACACTTCCTCGGTACAAGTATGGAATAAACTGACAAAAGATTACCAGATATGCATACCTGACAGGCGTCACGAACCAGTCATTCACATACTACTTATCATGAAACGTGAATACATATTTATAAGGTTATTAAAACAATGAATATTTATGCTGTGTCTTCTACTACTAATATAAATGCATGAACATGACCAGATTTATCTATTTAAACGTATTGTTTTATCAGTGAGTTGAATTCATCCTGACACAAAACAGGAGCACGGAATTTAAAGGATAAACTATCGATTATTTGATTATTCGGTGCAAAAACTTACCACCCGTTCAACTGATTCACTGTTCTCACTATGAACCAGTCACGAATGGTCTCACTGATCTCGTGCACGCATTGCAGTGTGACATTTAGCCCGGCTGGGGGAGCGTCTGTCGAAGAGAACCGAATGTGTTTCCCGACTATTTGAACCAAATTTTTCGCTGCATCCCCGGTACTGATTCTTCGCCCGTCCGTGAGAACGTGAAGGTCAAATAACTCCCAGATACCTTTGTAATTTGAGCCAAACTGACATGAATCCCATTGTGGGATATCTGATACCCGGCGTGGTCGGTAGTGCATGTGATGCAGAGAACAGAGTTGGCGATGGAGGTGGTGGTGATGGGGGCGCGAGGTGAATGGGTGGACAAACACAAGGTACAACAGAGCAAGAAGGGATTAGGCATGAGAGACCACAATACAATAAATCACGTACATTTTGATATGAAATACCAATAGAGCGTTTATGGATGAAAACATAAAGAAATGCCATTCTATAGAGCCTCTGATGAGGAGAAAAATGAGACAATGAAATGATGTTAGACACGGTGAACTACCAAGAAAAGATTTGATTTGAAGGATGATAGGGCATACGACTGAATGTTCTCATAGAGAACCATTTAATTCCATGCGTTCAGTCAATCCGGATTTAAACCAATCGATTACTCAACCAAACTGCCTAAGTATATAAACACGTGATCGACAGTGTACACCGGACTCAATTTTACTCGACTGATATCATATATTGCCCTAGAATAGTAAATACAATCAGTTTTAGTCGTCTGGTAGCATTTATGCAGAGAACTGGTGTTTCTACTAATTTTCAATAAAAACTACTATGAGGCGTTTCAAATACCTGCCTAGAATTAAAAACTACATATTTAACAATTACTTTTCTGTCTAATTCTAGCTGTGCGCTTCAGTAAACCTTCACAGTAAACAAACCATTAGACAAATGTCAGGCTTAATGCACGGTATCTCGTTAGATTCACTAGTAACTACCAAAGATCCATCTAATGTTATATGTCTGGCGTCAACTTTATTTACAGTCGGATATGTTTTGGAGTAGACTAAGCGATATGACCATACACAACTGTCTATGTCCATCATCAGTCGTCGCACCAACAAACCCCACCAACAACATGATAATCTCGAATACGATCAATGATTGGAATCACAACTAAGAGGTTTTGGGACAGCAACCCTAGTTGAGAAAATGGATGCAGTTTCACGAATTTCCCCAAAATCACTACTAGTTCATTCCGAACTATCGCTCACAGCTGAAACGATTTTTAACAGTTGGCTGAATCAAAACGGAATAAATGTTTGACGATTGGCAATTTCATAAACACAGCTACGATGTACGAACAGTAGAGTTTTATCCACCAAGTTATATTGGTTATATGGGAGAAATGGAGAATGTGATTTATACATGTGGTAAATTTTCTCTTGCGGGGAGCATAAAAAACGTGAACTGAAAAGCTGGGAAGGACTGGACAGCGGTTTGGATCCGACTAGATCTCATCAGTAGTAAGCAAATCTATCGACCCAACAGGGGATCGAGCCCGGGACCTCAAATGGCAGAACGCAAGCACAGTACGTACTCGGCCATCCACCTCTGAGAACTGTTTTACAAACGGAAAAAGTGCAACGCACCCACTAGAATGGGGAAAAAAGAATGTTTATGAAGAAATGGGAAATGTGGAGTTATGTGCCTGTGCTTGTGCAGTTGTATTTTGATGAACATTGGTTGGTTATCCGATCTGATGTCACTGTTTACCATGTGGGAAATACAGTTTTTAAAAAGATATTTATCGAATACTTTGCAAGTGATAAGAGGTCACATCGAACAAACTGCTTTGTGCCTTAAATGGGGGAACGAGTTTCATTGGTCTCCACAAAAACAAATCGCCGGTAATCAATTTTAGACTGCTTGTTTATTTGCAGCAGACATTGCTCATAATGAGGTTTGGTAAAGCATGCACTACGTATTGTTTTTTAATGTTTATGATAAAAGGTAAGATTAAAGGTAAATTATTATTATTATTATTATTCTGAGGCGGTTGCTAACATTCCGTGAAACATGACTGAGCGAAATCATTGGGTTATGACTCGCAGTCCTACAAATAAAACTCAGAATAATAATGCATAGGTTTCACGTGATAAAAATGCCTATGACAATTAGCAAACTTTCTGTGTGCTCTTCAGCCTTTCTCCTAGCCAGACGTTGTGAGACCTAAATGTGCAGTGTATTCTCAATTCGATTTGAATGTGTTTCTAATGCCAATAAACCAACATTATATTACATTTGGGGTCAACTCTAAAGCTAATATTGGTTTTGTGATATTTTGCCAATATGCTTCACGGAAGAGATATCGCCCGTTTTCAAATGGCACTCACTCCTAGAGTGCGTCATGGTGGGAGGCTGTCGAGAAGTCAACGTGCAATTCAGATGCTGTTGGATTCCGGTAACCATATCAACAAAGTGAACGCGCTTTGGGTCAAAGCAAGAAGCGTTACTCGACAAACGGTAGACTGATAGCCGTTGTTGGAATGAGATCGAATTTTTCAGTCTCTCGGATGTGTGTGTGTGCGCGCGACAGTTCACCTTTTTACCCTGGTCGCTTTGATGTCATTCATGGTGTTTCCATCTCCCCTGGTTCTGCGGCACCATTCTGAANTATTTTTAATTTAATTTGAATAAATACCTAAATGTCTTTCCTCAGACTCACTATCTCTTAAGTCTACCAAAAGTATCAGACTGATATCAATTAGAACTATTGATTTGCTTTTTCAATTCCTAAGTCAATCAGCGACATATTCTGACGTCCAATTAAAATTATCCAACAAGGAATTTCCGATACAACGTTTCATCCCTGCTACCTTTGCACATATGAGATACACTTTAAAAACCGATCAGGGATCTGCAATTGAACTGATTGTGGATAAAATCAATTCTCTATCCACCCGCACTCCGAAAGTGTTCTCGTACCCTTTGTGAAGAATGTGTGCACTTTGTCCACATCCACCTATATGGCAGTTCTTTGAGTAAAAAGCTTTCACTAGCAAAACACTCTTCTCATCGTCAGACATCGGACAGTGTTGTTTAGTGATACTGTTGTGATTGCTAAACTTTATCGGAGTTCATCTTTTGTGCGAAAACAAATCGTGTACAGTGACTGTTACAAGCAATAAAAAGTTCCCCGATTTGCTGGTTCGTGAAATGCCATCATTTTACCCAAATTGTCTTAGCGAAACACCAATCCACTGAAAGACGGGTACCTACATCTTTTCTCATCAAGCTTTAGCCAAAACCCACAATCATTTAGCCTCGATCTACATTCGTTTAGCCAAAACCAACCGTGCTTGAGTCTCGAAGCACAATCATTAGTCCTGACGTTATAAGCGAGTCTCGGAGGTCAACAAGGAATGAAATATTTCATTTTTTACAAATGTTGATGTTGATAAACGAAAATTTGAGGCGATCTTCCTAATGGTATCAAATGCAGCAACACATATTTTTATTGGAGAAGGTTTAAGCGGCGTGCCCGATTCATTAACCCGCTTGGCTTCATTGATTTTAGTCAACCAGTTTCAATGTGCTTCACACAAAATGAACTCCGTTCTTAAGATATACGGCTATATTAAAAGACCGGGGCTGATAAACACTTTTCATTAAACACACACCCTGATCTGTGACACTGTGTGCGATCGCATAATTTGTGCGCTCCCAGTTTCAGTGGATTTTCTCCACCTTAGCTCATCGTACATCGACGAGTTTACGCTCGTTCGACTCAGTTCTGTGAGATTAACCTAACGATATCTCTCTCTCGGAGATAAACCATACCATACATTCCGCCGTGCTTTTCCATGATTTGTAACAAATATTTTGCCAATACTCACAAATGCGAAGTTGTTCATTTTCTTTCGAAGTGTCAATATTGTGATATCATTGTGAAGGAAATATTATGCTCCATCCAACAAATCCGAATTGAGCTATCTACGCCCAATTTTAAGTGTGCTGCATACATATTTGTGCAATTCAGTTTTTGTACCATTTGCACCATCACTCACACGTGCGTCTATCCCACAACGACCAGTTCACTCGATCGATATTAGCAAGCTAACTTGTGTCATTGCTCTACGCGTCAGTGAGGATTATCACCACATACGTGTGATCGGTCAGGACGTGCACTTTTCATTGCACTTGACCTCTGTCAGCTGCAGCCAACCTCACCGTGCACAGTCAATCCGAAATGGGTCGTCAAAGTATGTCAACTATCGCCGCCCCATGGGTCACAACAGGACCAGGAGCATGCGGTGAATTGAAGTGCGGAAAAGAAATCAAGATCGAAGTATCCCATGCGCAAACTGTATACGATCCTTTCATCCCTCGTGAGCTAAACTTGCAACAAAACGGGCAAAACTATTAGTCTCGCAGACAGACTAGTTCTGATTCTGTGTGGAATACTCCAAGCTGCCCATTGTAAAATACAAAACAGATATCACACGTAGATTTGAGGTATGTGTCCGAATGGGTGTAGACGCCAACCCGGTGGGCCTCACACCTCTCTGGCGCCAACCGACATCACCACATATCGGAGAACTCAGGTTACCTCGTGTGACGCTGGCCAGTGAAGAAGACGTTGAGAATGTTCTTCTTTCTAGTTTTCTCATTGCAGATCGGTCCAGCAATACCAGTATTTTACCGGACAGACCTTGGACTGAGCGTGTATACCGACGGAACAATCCTGACAGTGCACGCGATGCAGACAACTCTTATACACGGAGTGCCACAGCTCCCAGAAGCCGATGAATTCAACTGTCGAAAAAATGATTTTTACGAATGGCGATCCTTTTAATAATTGTTAGACTGTCGTAACGTCTCTACCACGGCCATTAAACGCCTTCCACATCCTCCAAACTATCGTGGAGATGGCCCGCAAATAATGAAGGTAACTCTTGGGACAGCAGAAATAGTAAACACAGTTCTCCAGTCGTTCTCCACGTTCTGATAATGGGTGACTTCAACTGTCCAAAGTTGAACAACGTGACTACATCAGGTACGCCATTTGAACGACAGTTGAAGCAGTTCGTCCAGTCACATCCGTTGTACAATCATGTGATAGAACCCCACAGGTTTGGAACCAACCACATTTCGTCAACTTTGAATATAGTATTGACAAATGAAGAATTGATGATAGAATCAACTGCAATCGCAACTCCGTTGGGGAGCAGTGATCACGCTGTATTATTATTGGAATACGTTTGTTGTGTATCAGTATTAACAGATTCTTCGGATCGCTTTCACAACACAACGGACTATGAAGGACTAAACAACCTGGCTCATGGAACCCAGTGAATCTTCCATGATTTAGGCTACAATCCCCTGGATGCTTGGAGAAAATTTACCAACAGCATCACAAAATTGGTGGCTGCTGTTACAACCATCAAGCGTCTATGCCAATCGACTGTCCGAAAATCAGCAATACGCAGTCGAACTAGGAAATGGATAATGCAAAGGGACTTTCACTGTAGGAAGTTCAACCGTCATTCATGCTCCAGCACTTGGGAAGCTTACAGGCTCATTCGAAATCACTGTACAAATTTGGTGCAGGAAGACAATCGCATTTATCATAATATGCTGGCGATGAAGTTTATCGCAAACCCCAAGCTATTATACAAGCATGTAAACGTTTCCCGGAAAGCCATAGACGGCGTTCCAATACTAAATTCAGCAGGATGGGTTTCAACGACAACCAAGAAGGCTGAAGAAATGCTAAGACTACAGTAATTTCAAGTGGTCAGTGCCCCTATTAACACTGGGTTCGTACTTCCCAGTTTGCTGGAACATATTCCTTACCCATTACCGTCGTAGTGACCCAGCCAACTACCAACCCGTGGCTCTCCTTTCAGGGTTGTCCAGAGTCATGGAATCCATTGTTGCACATTCGGTAATGGATCATCTGGAGAAAAATGACTTACTATCCCCAGCCCAGCACGGGTTTCCAAAAAATCGTTCATGTACAAATAATCTGATTTTGGCTCGGGACGATTGGACTCATGCCGTAGATCGAGGCAAAGGAGTTGATGTCATTTACCTGGACATTTCCAAAGCCTTTGACAGGGTAAATCATCAAATACTGATGAGAAAGTTGTACAACTATGAAATCCGTGGACTCGTACTTGGCTGGATCGAGGAGTTTCTTCGCCTACGCACCATGTCAGTTCGTGTTTCCGATTCACTTTCTGATCCAACAGATGTCAACCGTGGGGTTCCACAGGGATCTGTAA
>UZAN01039925.1:28770-55762 GCA_900618425.1 Echinostoma caproni
TACCGAAATTGTCAAAGGTTTGCATTCCAAGACCCACGGAGAAAGGTTACAGCTCCTGGGGCTAAACTCATCCCAATATCGTCGAATCAGAGGCGATATGATTTTACTCTATCGGATTTTCCAACAACCCAACCACCCCTGTTGGTTTTATCGCACAACGTTCATCTCAGAGGGCATCCGCTGAAGTTGGCACACCAAAAGAGCCGTCATGGCTGCAGTCGCCATTCATTTGCAGTCAGTGTGCAACAAATGGAACTCTCTACCACCTCACGTGGTCTGTGCCTCAACATTACTATCTTTCAAGTGTCAGCTTGATGATACTCTTGCAAACATTATGTTTTAACACCCAACTACATCATATATTCTCCTGTGCTCGTCGGAAACATTACATTACTATTTTACTTTCATGGAATAACTATGATCTTGTGCATCGTGTTCCGAACCAAGGTGTAAACACCCTATGGGATTTGTAAAAGCGAAGTCTTTGTAAGTTTTTTCCCATAATAAAAATTTTCAATGTTGCAATAGTTGACATAATTAACACGATGGAAGCTGAAGAATTACGGGTTTCGTCCGAAGCTTGATGGGAAAAGATGAAAATATCTTGTGAATACAACACAACAAACCATTTGTGTTAAATTCGAGATTTTTACTCATAAGGCTGTTGCATGTTGTACGGAAAACCCGAAGCTGTGCAAGATATGTGAAATGGTTTGACGACACAGGCACATCGCCGAACATTCACTAATAACATGTGGTGCAACGTGCGCTAACCATATATCCGCATTTCTTAATCAAGCTTTACAATATAACCATTTGTAGAAAATAATTTTTTCTTGACCTCAGAATATTTTCCGATACTTTTTGATCTAACTCGTCTACTGACTAACGTGACTAACGTTTGTGCATCGCGGCTGAAGGGTTGCGAGTTTGAACTAAAGCTTGATGGGAAAAGGTCCAGTTCATTGAAGCATACCCACATGGAACAGGGTCAAACGTAGAGACACTCAATAAACTTCGATGCCCAATTCACTTGGTTTGAAATCGGTGCTTTAAGTGAGTGTCCCCAAACTGACTACCCACGCACTCATCTCCAGACTGGAACAGTGCATCCCCCTTCGGCTTGACTTTATGGTGGGCAAAACCTTGCCCTACTTGAACGGGGTGCGTATGGTTTCCTCAATCATGGGCAATTTGAGAAACTAGTTCTAATGGGAGCATTTCATTAGGTGCACGGAATGAGTGAAAATTCACAACCCAAGTTGCACACCGCCGAAAAATACAAAGGTTTTGAGATCTACATAAAAAATTATTATTTGGAGTTTCATTTCCGCTATTCGAACAGAAAAAACGTGACCCCACAAACCACTAATATCCATCACTTTCTCTACTACTAAAATGATAAATTCAATAATGATAATAATAACAAGCAGAAAACTAGTGTAAAACCTCGCATATCAAACTGTTCCAATATCCTTTGATGTGCCGATTGCGAATAATCGATGTAAGTAGTATAACTTTTATAAATTTGGGGATTTGTAGCTGCAGGAAATGTAAAGAAATATTGCAAGGGTCTCAATAGATTATTTATAATTTCTTTCAAGGAGAATTCCGACTGATTACGATGTCATTGGGAGAGGATCCCTTGTGAATATATCAACCCTAAATACTGACGATTATTTGACCTCATTATGAACGCGTACAATTTTTCAAACGAGGCTGTCCAAGGTTTTCAAAGTATCATCAGAGAGTAATTTGAAAAATGAACTAAACCGCGGAGAGCATCTGATATAGACATATGCAGAGCTATAGCTAATATTTCGATGATGACAGCAATGAACTCCGGTATTCAGGAAATCCATGCACATTTCCCAAGAATATTACTCGATTTAGGGTCACAAACTTCACCGTTAGCCTTCGAAAAGGGTTTTAGTCAATCTATCGTTATTAGGCACTGAATGCTGCACTGAATCCCTACGATCGCAGGCTAGTTTTTCAGTTGTTACTCAAAATTACCCAAACCTGTTGATCAGTAGTACAATAAAGTTATGTTGAAAATCATGAAAAATAGGTGACTTTACTCCCGGACTTGTCGATGTAAATGCACCCGCAATGAGGTGTAGTAAGCGCGAACCTGGACTAAGGTGCATCCAGAATGGATTGATGATTGTGTGTGTATGTGTGTGATTGTGTGGTTTGGTCATTTCAAATCTAGTGCAAAATCCCTAAACATTGGCGAGACAATTCACATTTTTGTGAAGCATTTAGAAGAAGTCACTTACGGAAGACGCACCAGTTGTTTCTTCCAAATTTTAGAGGAAAAACATGAACGCAAATTGCAATAGCAATAGCATATGCGGTCAAGTATCGAAATTGCGAAACTACACGTAACACTCCTATTTTGAATTCCCAATGACATAAGCTGCCAAAACCCTGCTTACTTTGTCGAAGGCATAGATTAATGGATAAAGTTAGACCTATAAGCTCCTACGATTGGTTCTTTCTGCATTCCCATCTGATATATTGAAATGAAACAAAATAGCTGTCTTTTTCGCATTCTTGCTCAATTTGATTGGGAGTAACTGGATGACACAAGTAGCTACCAGCTGCTTCCCCCTCCCAGTTCTAATGTCTATATCTTTGCCTTAAAGCTTTCGTACCCCAGAGAGGGAGAGCACACTTATTCGGCGGGGAAATTCTTTGTTTTGTGTTCATTGATAAATAAAAAAGTATATCCACTCTCTTATTCGAACTGTATTTACACGGGGATTCAATATTCCAGTTGAGAATTAGGATTTTCCATACGGAAAATAAATGAATGGAAGTGTGAGATCTATGCGGACGTTAACGATATGCTTCTGTGCGGTCTTTTATGGACCGTATTCCGGGTCAGGGTGAAACAGTACGCGCCTGACAATAGCTGGTTCAGATTTGCAATGAGAGACTGGGGTACATAAAGCTATTATCAGGCCACCAACAAAAGATCAATCGTCACTCAGTTGTCTAAAGGTATTGTTTTATTTCTGCGCACTTTCTATATATCCCGTAAAACTTTGATTCTATCTATACAGGTGAATGAATCATATCCGGATAGAAATGAACATATCTTTCATTAGAGTGATGTCTTTTGAATGAGCAAATGTACGTTTGTGAGGGAAAGCAAGATAACAGTTAGCGTCATACAAACAGAAGTGAATAAATAAATGATTTATTGGATAGATCCGGTTGATTTGTCAGTCACCCTCTGTGATGTGTTGTCGTGCAACGGTCCCAATCTCGTATGTGCTGACGGTCAGATCAATGGGAGCGAATTTTATGGCGGTGAATAATGCACTGGATTTCTTGGAAGTATAAGCTGAAACATGGTAACAGATACCTCTTTTATCATGGACCGTATAATACACCCAAATCCGAGAAATTATCGATTGAAAAAAGACTTTTGGATAGAATTCTATAATCGAGAGCGCACACGGTATTTAACAGTATTTAATCCGGTTATAAATATAATTTCATCGTTTTCATAAACTAAAGAAACTTCATTCAAATTTTGTTTTCTTCACTCATTTGGAGGTAGTTAGAAAATAAAGGTCACGGGAGACGATTAATCTTGGATTTTAGCCTCACAGTAACGGACAATATCGGCACCTCACAGTTTATTTCGCATTTTACCTGTCAATGGTCTACTATTGGCATTGGTGCACAATCTCAAGAGCTCGTACCTCAAAAATGCAGAAAAAGAGATACCTTTGTGCGTTGTCACTTCACCGACACGAGAACCATCACAAGGTGTGTGTGTGTGTGTTAGGTGGGCGAATCGTGATGACAAATTAATCAATACCGGTCACGTGCACTTACCACATTTTTTCTCATCCCCTGCACAGGTCCGGTAACAGAAGAGTCGATTTCTCGCGTCAAAATCACAACCACGGTCGCATGTGGTTCGCTCATCATCACACATGCCAACTGACGAAAAATTAAAAATTAAAAAAAAAAACAAGTGTTAATAAATCACAATTGTACGTAGTTATTGAGTCGTATTTGTAATTATCTGTGTCAAGTTAAAGCCATCCTAAAATGTGACCGAAAATTTAACCGAATCAAATACACGCATAATCACAGTTTTGGTCCATGTTACATGTTACAGTCGTAATGGTTGCGAGTTGTGCGTTCTTTGAAATGTCTGTCAGTACATCTCCGTTTCTATTGGGCACCTCACCGATGACTACAGTTTGGTGGATAAATCATGCTGGGCAGTGAAGCACAATCTGTTCCCATACTTTATGCTTCTAATTCATCAAAATAAAAATAGTAAGTATAATATATTTGTTGCTAAATTTTTCATTGTAGATCTGTTACATCATTCGTGCTCTGACAACCTCTACAATTTGTCACCAATTCACCTCTTAAAAAGCATTTTACGATGAAGAAATTCACTCAAAACAGAAAGAAAATCATCATTCTTCCACAAATACATTTCATTGGATGCTTTTCCATTTTTGTAACAATACGGATAAGCCGAAAAATGTAATTTTGTATGAAAAGAAACAGAATAACCAGTAAAAATTTCTTTTGAGATTGAAGCAAATTACAATTTTAATTAGGTATTTGCTGCACACATTCAGCTGATAACTTACACGCTCGTCGAATCTGCAATTCATACGTCCGTGTCTCGTCATTCCACACACCGCTGAGTGTGTGATCGTGCTCGATGGTATTCCTTATGAAGTCATAATGCGGTCGAAAGTGTGGATTAGCCTTGGCTAACGAATCGGACAATTTGGCGGGCAATCGCAGACCCAATCCAATCCAAATGGGAACCGGATTCTGGTAGGACTTTGTGCTCGCTCCATGTTTACCCGGCACATCCGTGTAGACCTGTGTGTGTGTGTGTGGTGAATTCAAGTGGAACAAATTGTTATAAAGTATATTTTAAGCTTTGGCTTCGAGCACTGAAGTCGTTTGTGATTTTGGGAATTTGGGAACTGTTCGAGATTTCCTTCCGGATACTAAGGGGTGCACGAGTACATCTGTTCTGCCTAGTAACGCCATACGTATTTGGCTTTCACGGTAGAATGTTATTACTAATGTCTGCGACTGAGTTAAATGCGAATTACTAATCCAGTCTAGTACAACCAGTTAGCCCGTAACGTGCATGAAAGAACGGGTTCGGTGGAAGATTTTTGATTGGAGTAAACAGATTGTCATAGATTAACTATCTTTGATGATAATACCTGAAAAAACATAAATTGACAACTCGGTTCAGCCATGGTGTGAGCTGATAGGCACAGGGCTAACCACATGCCTTCCATGCGATGGGGCCGGAGTTTAGGTTTCGGACGGGATGGTGGATATGAACTACTGATAAGCTCTAATAAGAGTGAAACTCGAATATAATGCTTCCGAATGATAACTGGCTGAGCTGGGAAATGTGCGTCAATTACAAGTCTGAAGAATAGTCGGTTTTAATTATTGAAAAAAGATCAACAGGTCCTTTTGTTTAATTATATATTGTAGCAAACGTGTTGCGTAACCAACCACTGGCGATTTTGCTACGGTGAATCCGAATTTGTTGTTAAATTACTGAATAACTCGATTGGTTTCATTGAACAATTTAAGGGTAATACAGATCTAAACAAGCGATTGACAAGAGAAAGCAAGTCAACTGGTGTCGTGAATGTTCTGTAGTAGCAGCACACGGTTCATTAGTCTGTGATTCTGTCCTAACCGAGAGCACATCACATTAATCCACGCACAAAATAGAATTATGTACGCAGATGTTTTNTGTTTTGAAAACTATTTAATTTTCCATGGTTTCCTGTGAGATTTAATGCTTCAAAAGTTTTATAAGTGGCAGTAAATAGAAATCATGTAAAATATCCCTTTACATATGTGAATTATCAGCTTTCCAATAGATCCACAATGTAATAGTAGTGTGAAAAATGTAGAGTGAAGCGTGAACTAAAAAGAACCAACAGCCTTTTCCACCCTCTTGTGTNTTTATTCGTGTGAGGCCTCGGTTTCAACCCCCCCCCCCCCGTTGGGTTGTTTTATCGACGCTACTGATGAAACCTAACAAAGCCAAAAATACTGTCCACAACTTCTAAGATTTTCAGTTCACGTTACATTTGACCTTTGCACGATGATACTCACCGCACCATCAAATCAAATCCCACACTGCAATTATCTAGTAATAGCAATATTACATTTAATAATCACATGTATTACTAATACGATAGTGGAACAAGCAGTTTTCAGGTAAAAGGTTATATTTGACTAAAGTTTGGGAAATACTTGGGCGGTGAAGCGAAGTTAACGGGATTCTAAATGTTGTAAGCTACAATGCTTTGATACCACATACCACTGGGCCCTTGCCGCGTTTCAGTGATTTTTTATCAGTATGTGCTTTTGGAGCATCCTGACAAATTTAAATTAAACAGAAACCTTGAGAGAATTTCCCTGTGTAAATCTTTAATTCAGTTTTACGGGATCCGGGCATGTAAACTTCCTGGGTATAGCTACGGCGGAGTAACGATATAAAGTCTTTCCCTTCAACATGCGCCACTTTGAATGTACACATTCACGTACCCGTTAACCTGGAACTCACTGCAACTATACTTTGCATGAGAGTATTGGCTGATTTGAATTGATCATATGGTACACATTTGACGTATGCAGAGCAAACGAAACCGGTGAGCGGCGCACACCTGCTGCTGGTTTCATCACTGGCGTGTGAATATATCGATCGGAGTTTTTGAATCAAACCCGTGATCATACACAAGCATACTATCCACGTGACTGTCGAGCAATTCATCAGACTGTATTTAGTTTATTTCCTTCTCATGATTTAGTTTACAAAATTTCTTTACACGTTTCCTGCGGGCATGACACCGATCCAGCACTAAACAAACCCGTCTCCAAAACACGAAATCCACCACATAATGATACCATATTGGGTTGGCGATTTGTTCAAACAACGGAGATGACGGTCATTTGAAACTTTTCCAACCTCAAGAAAATTAAGAAAGACAAAAACCGAAGTATTTATATAAATATATATATATACTTTACTTTGGTTTCATTTCTGCGCTCAGCCCTCTGTTAAACTATGCAATCATAAATAAACACAAGAAGAGCTAGACTCGAGGAGCAATCGTGGAGTCATCATTTCATGCTTGCATTTCATGAAGGATCGGGACTACGGAACACACAGGTGACTGACGAGTGCACTGCCCTTCTGATGGATGAGATCCATCAGGAGCAAGACTCAGGTCTATAGATTATACAGTTTATGGGTAGCAAGTTATGCGAAAGATTGTTCTAAAATCCCGGATTACGAGCAATGGGTAGGACAAAAATATTTCAAGAGACTACGTGGTTTTTTCCAATAGCATGAAACCCGTTGTCAGTATAGCACCCAATTTCGGCTAGATGATAGATACACCAAATGTGTTCCAAAACATCAACCCACACCAACGACTATCACGTCATCCATCAAAGTAACAACTGCCCGTGTTCACAATCAGACCGCAAAATGACTGTTTAACTCACCATGGAATACACAGTATGCCCGTCATCGTCGCGGAACAGTCGTAACAGGACGTAGGTGAGTCCAGTTTCCTCCCAACTGACCAAACAACTGAGTTTGGTGACTGAACATGAACAAATAGTAAATAACTGTTGAATGTGGAGGAACTCCTGAATCGAATAAAATTTACTCAGAATGCAAACAAACAATTAGCAAATGATATTTTTCCAACTCGAATCAGTCAACCCGTCTGGATTACACACATTTGCCATGCGCTGTCTAGGCTGCGCAACCACTAAACTAGCTCGACTCACAGCACCTTATGATCCGGGCGATTAGACAAAGAATATTGGAATACGTCACACTGCTCTGGGGAGGCAAGAATAGACTTAAACTAACGCTCGACTGTAATTTAATTTACGCTTGATTCCAATATCCTGTCAGCAGGTTTCATATGCTCTAGGCGTGCAAACACAGTCGCTGATGCACACTTCCGTTTCCCAAGTGTGTTGCATTCGTGCCCAGTTTGGCGTGCGAGCACGCTTCTTGGATCATCTTTGCAGAATACGTGCGAACAGTGTGAACATGTCTGCCAGACGTGTTCATTTTCGTTCACATTCATATATATATATATATATATATATATATAATTGAGCAGTTTCATATGTTTGCGTGTGATTCAACAATCCCAGCCTGAAGATCCATTAATTTCTTCGGTGTGTGCCTAGAAATCGGCCTAACTTTGTGGTAAACAATGCTACTTGTTAAGTCCGTGCTAAGGTCTCGCATGCATGATTGTCATATGCTGCTAGTAATGAAGCAATTCAGACAGCTATTTGTTTAACGGTTTAAGTGAGTACGCCAACAATGGGGGAGTGGGGGGGGGTAAGTGTTTGACAGTTTGTCGCCCCCACCACTTTCAAATATCATACAGTTTTTCCAAACGGTTTTAGCCCCGTATCATATTGCACTGTCTGGTTTGAATGATATCAAAAGAAGCTGTTTCCATGCATTTCTATTCGACAGATTGTTTGAATTGCTGTCACGCCTACAACAGAAGACTATTTCTGCTGTACGTGCCGAAACAATTCTGTCCCAATTGGAGCCACAGTAGAATAGACAGATCCAGTGGAGAATTGGTTGTTCACATTGTTCGTCTGAAAGGCGTTTACAGTTTATGCATTCATGCTACCACGTCAGGCGTGGGCTCATGGGTTAGACGAGTGAGCAAGCAAGCGTCATGCTTTTCACGATCCCCGATAAATTCAACAATTTGACGCGCGTATGCTGCTTCGACGGAGTCGTTTCACTGAGTGAAAGTTCACAGTTCATGTCCACGGGGATTATTATCCTCAACAAGACCTGTAATTGTATGCATAATCATAATCTACCGGTTAATAACGGTTACACAGATTTTGTGTAAAAATTAGGCTCACCTTGTTTGAACTCAAACAAATTGCACTTGGGATCATCAAATGACCATTCTGTACCATCTCCTGCAATACAGTCACTTTCCAGTGTCCCGTATGTCTGGTAATCACAAATGGACTGTGAAAAGGGGTTTGAAAATAGGGTAAATACAGATTCCGCGCGAATATATTGTTCTGTGTTTGGTGAATGTCGTTCTGCAAAGAGCAAACAAAATGTTCAGTCAAAGGCAAAGAAGCTGTTTTGATCTGCTTGGGTCCCATCATCAACAGTGGGAACCCCTCGATCCACCTGAGTATCTAACCCGGGAGCTCACGGGCAGACCGCGAGCATACTACTCACACGGCTGCCAAACAGCTGATCGGGCCGGTTTTCATTTTCCTTATACAGGATATAGAACATCTCATCCTGACGAGCTCATTATAAGCATCGAAGCTTGCGCACCTCAGTACTAGCCCCTGGGGTTATGACTCGTTTAGGAAACTTAATAAAATCCGGGAAATAGTTCACCAAATTACGTTGGCATATCTCTGCTAAAACACTGAACACATGATTTTGATTGAATGTTCTCATTATCAAATGGTACAAGTGTTTACACGCACCCCTTCACCTTGTCGGTACCGCGGTTGGTGGTTTACCGTTGCATCAGCTACAATAATGAATTGTTCACTTCAACTAAGTTCAACTTGGCAAGCAGTTTGATACCTGCTAATATTACTTACATCAGCCACACTGGACTGATGTCCACAATTTGAATCATACCCGATATTTAATTAGGAAAACCAAATTGAGAGCTCTGTGTCGGGAACTCGGAAGCCAAGTATGGTTTCCACGATCACGCATTTTTATTGAAATTGCACTGAGATGTTTGAAACCAAGCGGAACGATGTTGAATAACAGTGCGAAAGAAATTCTTCGAGTCAAAACCCTAAAAAAAGTTGAATAATTTCAAATGATTCCATTCATCCTCAGGTGACAACGTTTCGAATCCTTTACATGCCTGTTGGGAAGCAAACAAAACGGGAAATTTCGACTAACAATTGACTGATAATCTGCTGACTCAGTTGAAACCTTGTTGGTTAGATTCAATCAACATTTAAATCAACCCGTGTGATGTATATTTTTTTGCGATGATATAAAGACGTTCTCAGCCCTCGTTGTCGCGTCGCGTCCTGCGAAGTCGATTGACTGAATTTGCATTTGAAACGCACACATTTCATGCATTATAAATAGGCCATGTCTGTGATTCTCCCATGCAACACACATATATACTCACTTTCTCCCGATTCAACACTTTGATCGCGGTGAGCTGAAACCCGCCATCAAACGGACACGTGACGCTGGTCTGTGCGGTCGACTTTTGTAGAGATGCTGAAAAAACAAGGAGATTGAATGTGTTTGAAGCGTATTCGGGCACAGTATCGGATATGAGAGATTTTTGTTGTAGAGGGAACACTTTCTGAGTTTACTGCTGTCGATTGAATCTTATCAAATCCGATGGTTTTGGTTGTTGCGCGAGATAAATTGACAAGGATTATCAAATTGAAAACACCTGTGAAAGGGATAAGTGTGTAACCGAGTGCATGTGTAGATGAGTGCGAAAACCCACACAACAGACCGGTCAACTCACGTATCCAGTAAACGGATTCAAACGTGTTCAGTTCACCGCAAAGCGATTCTTTCGGTTCAAACGCATATGACTGGCCTAGAACGAGTAGAACAGTACAGCAGTGTCAGCGAGATCGGCTTTCAAAGAACGAATATGAATAAAAGTGTGAAATAGTTCTATGATTCTCATTGCTTCGAAATGCATGCATGCCTCGACATTGATAAAGTTATTCAAGTAAATTGACCTCTCGGGAAATACAACCCATTTGACACTAATAATGTACGAAACGGAATGTGATTCTACTGCAAACTGCAGAGCGTTTGAACAATATTATACATCGAATAGTAACTGATTTTAGTTGAGAGCATTTTGAAAAAAATGACTCACTTCTTTTGAACATGAAACATTGTTATTACTAAGGTACACAGTTTGTAAATTATATTTACCATTTCTGTCGCATATTCTTAGCACAGGTGATATTAATGAACTACTTCAAATAAATTAACCGCACATTCTGATCCTAAACGGTGTTGCGGTTTCTAAGGGACTTACTCTGAAGCATTTGTATCACGGAAGCGTCTGCATGCGATTTGATCTGTAAACACTGATATACCCATCTGGAAAAAAGAGGCCGAAGTGGGATCATTAAATGTGCATTTATTTCAGAATCCCATACTATGCGCTCTTGCTGTTTACCTGTTCAAAACGAAGATACCTGCTGCAGGCTTAACCAGTAACATTGATGGAACTTAATCGATGTAAATGCTGGTAAAACGTTAGTTTAGAAAGAAATATAACAGTGCAAATTGCACAATCAATGAAACAGTTGATCAAACGCGTGCAACAGCACCTTGACTTTTATCACATTTTTCCCTCCAAACGCTCAGTGTTTTGATCCTCATTCAAGGGATTGAATATGGTATCACAGCACATCAGACGTAACAAATGTGTATTATTGTCCAGTCAGCGTTTTTGGTTCTATTTGTTCAACTTCACTAAGATGAACGATATATCGAGCTCGACAACGGTTGCTGGTGCATCATTTCACACTGAAGCATTTGCACAAGACACGAACTAAGTCATGGGATTCATGTGCTTCAACTGTATGTCAAAAGCTGTTGAATGTTTCATCCAGTTTGAGAATGGTGACTTCACAACACTTATTCAACGAACCGCGCACCTCAAGGTTAAATTTTATGTTCCTTGGATTATATGCTTATATCTTCCAGGATTAGGGATAATGTGTAAGTGGTTTGTAGCTAAATAATTTACTTATGCATTTAAGCTGGGAAATTTCCTTTAATTAAGTTATTTACTACTTACTGAATGAAAAGAGTGCAGCAATCTGGAATAGCTGTGTTCAACTTAATAACCACTCTCGTAAAACATTTTCATCTATTATCAAGACGGAATTTAGAAACTGCTTCAAATAAAACATTTTCCAAATATTACCAATATTTTTCGAACTGCTACAAATTGCATCATGACACTCAAGGTCGCTCAAATGCAAGCAGTGATAATTAGGAACATAGAACTGGGTCATACAGCTCGGAATAAATACGATGTATACATAGCAGTCAATATAAAGGTATGATAATGGAAACTGAGATGTTTATCAAAAACAAGAGTCATGTTGAACGAGTATGATCAGTATATATACATATATATATATCCAATGGCCACCGGGTGTTGCAAACAAGGTTATTATGACGAAACTACACTTCCTGTGGACAAGTATATGAATGAACTGAAAAAAGATTACCAGATACGCATGCCTGACGAGCGGCCATAACCGCGAAACCGGCCGGGTGCTTCCAGGGAAATTTTGCCCAGTCATTCAAATACTGCTTATTATCAAATATATATACTCTATGCAGTGCGTTTTCTAGTACCAATTAAAATGGGATTCCATAAAGTGGGAATAAAATTGAACGTTTTCACTGATAAATGGAACCCAATTAAGTGGGTTGCCATTGCAAAAACGATGCTTTGAGTTGGCTCCGATTAGACTATTCACTTCGGATAACTAAGCGTTGTCGACACTGTCACTGGCACTCCCAACCGTGCTCTGCATGCAACATTCCACCCCAGTGTTACAGTTATTTTTTTCACACAGTCAAATTGATTAGGGCATTGATTTTTGCTCTGAAGCGTATATATATATATATATATATATGGCTGTCACCTGAGACAGGAGAGATGCCCGGTGAGATGCAAACTGCGAACTCAGGGTGTGTTTTTGTTGCGTGATAGTCACCGGTCAAAATCGGAATCAAGATTATATTCGCTCGGTCTCGTTTTGTCAATTTCTGTCCGAGCGAGTAAAATTGCTAATCCATCGTTGAAACGAACGAGGCGAAGCGTCATTCCAAAAGAGAACAAACGAGGACACACTTTTTTTCGAACGCGTTCCATCATGATCGCTGCATAAACTGAAACAGTTCTAAGGGTTCATCCAAATGCACAAAACTGCATCACACGTTCACGGCCGACGCATTTAGAATTGTCCTTTTTTATTGAAGAGGTTTTACGAATTCCTAGAGGATGTCCTTGGGTTACTCGTAACTTGTATAATGTTATATGTCGGGGTGCTGTCCTGCGTCGTATTCAATAGAGTTCTGGTATCAATTATCACTGTTTCCTAAAAGCTTTGTTATGGTACAAAAATGTATATTTCTGAGGGACCTCTCTTGCAGAAAGTACAAACGACTGGCGAATACATACATCTGCAAAACAATTACCGACTACTGCGAAACTACCGCACCAGGCTGGTGTGCGAAGACAAACTAAACCATCACGAATCTCTGGCACAGAGATTTGTTTCGAACCGCAAGCTTTTGCAGAAACATATTAGCTCAGCTCGTTAAGTTTAACATGAAATACCGGTGCTCAGTTGATCTAGAAGAGAAAATCGATACGATGAAAATGCAGAAAACCCAGTAATGTTGGCTGCGTCAACAAATGAAGGACTGTACCCTGCTCTCTGGATGCATCGAATTCCACATCCTTTACTCAACACCATATCATTCACCATCGCAAAGATTACAGCATAGCTATCGGCGTTGAGAAAGAATTCATCGCTAGATGCAGACAGTATTCACACCCAAACCCTTATATGCTTGGCAAATCAAATAACCGAGTCACTAGCCTTCCTATTCCAGAGGATGTTTGATCACACCGCAATGCTCCCGTTGTTGTTCAAGCAGGGAGTAATTTCATCCATATACAAAGGCGGCTGCCGTAGCGATCCAGCTAACTACTGGTCTGTAGCCCCATTCCAGTGTTGTCCAAAGTCACGAAATCCATAATAGCAGATTCCCTGATGGAACACCGAGAGCAGCGCAAAGTTTTTTCACCGAAGCAATATGGATTCCAACAGAAGCCGTCCTCAGCTACCAATTTAATCATCGCAAGAAAATAATGACAAAAAAAACAGTTAATCACGGCGGTGCGGTAGACGTTATTAATCTGGAATTCTCAAAAGCGTTCCATCGTGTAAACCACAACATTCTACTGCGGAGACTCAACAATTATGGTAGTTGCGGCTTTATTCTTGACTGAGTTGAAGCATTTCTCCGACAACGGACCGTACTGGTTAGTGTTTCTGATTTGCTTTGCAGTTCTACGTACGCTAACCGTGGATTTTCATAACTATCTGTGCTTGGCCCGCGAATTTTTCTAACATTCGTGAACGACCCACCGGAGACTCTGGGGCCAAAGTCATTACTGTTTGGAATGACGCCTAAATTTGGAATACACTAACGGGACCAGTGGGCTCCCTGGCACTCCAGGAAACACGGGAAGCCGCTGACCTCTGGTCTCTTCTGAACGATATTGAATTGAATGTAGCAAAGCGTAAGGCTCCATCTCTTCTACACCAGGGGCGATTTTCGTATTTCCTCGGAATTGAACAACTGACACATACCTCAAGTGAGAAGGACTTGAGCATCACCATTCGAGAAAAAATAGGCCACTCACTCACCTGCGCCAATATGTCAAATGCAACTGTAAAGAATGTCGGTTTGCCTCGGCGTGTCTTTGGCCATTCTGAATCAGCGCTTTTCCCTGTCTTCTATCAGCACACATTTGTCTACTCACCGAGTACATTATTTAGGCATGGAATCTATGGCTACTTGATTGTAAAGTGCTCAAGCGTCCCCAAAGGATAGCCACCAAAATTGCTTAGGGATTCCTTCGCATTCCTTCGCAGAGAGACTGGAGTCGTTGAGGTCATGTTCCAATCACTACCGGTGCATCAGAGTTGCCTGCTGCTCAAATTATCAACCAACGTTCATCTCAGAGCACATCCCCATTCAAACTAATGCTGATTGGAATGCCGATATCAGTCATTCGCAGTCAGAATGTGTTTGGTTTGAAACTCTTTTTCACCATCACCTCGACTGTGCGCCGAGCGTTGTATCTTTCAAACTAGGAATTGAAGCATTAGCATTAGCAACATAAGTGAAGCTACGTGTAACGGTAGAAGTCCGTTTCTTGTGACCTTTTACACAAGGAATTGCATGTATCAGTCTTTTACCGACAACACATTCCTATGGGACAAGAAAAACATGAGCTTCTAAGTTATTCTTCAAATCTTAAAAGTATGACGTTAAAACTTGAAATTCAAAATAAATGTTTCCCTATTTTTCCCTATATTTCTACCACTCAGCTTGCCAAATTGTTTTTTTTTTCAATGACGCCATGAATGCATTGTTGTTTATGCAACGAACGTCCAAAATGTGGTTTTTATGAAAACCTTTTCCCAGCACAAACCTTATTTGATCCAGTTTTAACCGAATCAGTAATCGCAATTTCTGTCCAAACTGTTGCTGTTTGACACATTGAACTTCGTAGTGAATCGGGTAGGCTGCCACCGAACCCATATTATGAGAATTTGTTGTATGGGACACCGTCCCACGAACAGCTTGACACCATGAACTGGTCGATGCACGAATCCCGTAGAACAGGGGTTGAATGTGCGGCTCGATAATGTCTGCGGATGTTAATCCCGCACTTCCCAAGCGATCCATACAGAGTTGCTGCACCCAGAATGATTGACCGTCTGGTGAGACAAACATCTGATTCCAGCCCTCACCTGCCGCGGCCAGATCAAATCGTCCCTGAATTTGGGATGATCCAAATAGGTTACGCATCTGGAAAGTGAGCGGGGGTAGCAGACGTCCATCATGCGTCCACCAGAGGCGTCTGGATTGGAATGCCGGGTAGTGAAGTAGTTGGCACTTGGAGTTCCAGACAGCTTCTGTTCCAATCATCAGATGTGTCTCTAAATCGGATTTTGAATTCAACCGGACGAGGAGGGAATGTGTACACTGACAATTAAGACTCAGATAGAAACAGTGGAGATTTGTTCAAACTGACACAAAATTCTATTACTTTCTTATACCTAGCATAATCACAGAATACGGTAAAGTGTACTTTCCCTTGATTTGTAAAAAGAGGATGCCCTAAGAAATAGTAGGAAGACGAGCACGAAGGTGTTTTCCAAATCTTAATGAAGACCTTAAACAAATTATTGTTTTGAGTGATCCTCAAATTACATTAACAAAAGTGTTCTCTGTGAAAAAAACGGGTATCGTGAACAACGTTTCTCGTTTGGTTTGACGCGGATCGACCAACACAAAAGTTCTCTGTATTGTATCACATCATGGGTCTCACTCATTGGCCGAGCTCGAACGTGTTCGCCCCGTTCACAAACGATAGACGGTCGTCTGTGATGATTAGTAACGATTGGTGTTTTCTTTCTGTTAGGTCAAAGCAAAAAATAGTGCTGTTTGTGTGCACAACCCCCCCCCCCTCCTGATATCTGTAGATTCACGTATAAATTACAATCAGAAAGTCTGTTTCCCGTAGGCATGCACCGAAGATATGGATCATTGACTGTGTGAGAGTTGAGAGTCTGAGTTTGCCCAGGTGACACACAGTAGCAGACTGCCGAAGAGTCGGACCGCAGCACAAAATAACAGCTTCCCAGTGCCCCTTGTTGGCGGTTTGCTTAGAATGGAATCACAGTGAAAAAAGCTTGTTGCTTTAGAAAGGGTGAATTACATAAGTAATATGCCAAAACTAGAGCTGGGAATGAAATGGTTAACCCATAGACTGTTCAAGTGTTTGTCCGACCTTTGTCATTTCGATAGAAAGGAGCGTATGATAGTATTTTCCATGGCCACATGGATCTGTTCAACTTCCACCATTGGTGCTCAAATTTTTCGGTCCTTTAGTTTTCCTACATTGTTTTCAGATTCATCAGAACCGTGTACTTGCAAAAAGTTAACATCTCTTCAAATACAAACTGCACGGAGTTTTCCGGTACTATACAATAAAGGATTTATATGTAACTCAGAGCCTTTTCGTTAAATTCAAATACTCACTCCACTAAATCCCATTGAACAAAATAATTTAGAAGTGGGTTCGAATATCCTCCATTTTCACATAGAAACAAACCAACAAGGCCATCCCTCCATTGAATTGAATTTTCTCATACCATCCTAAACTGTATTGCATTGAATCCGCATAACTGAAAATATCAATGAATAGAACAAGTATATTTCCGCACTGCGTTTTCCCTAACACGTCAATTTTTTCTTTGCAGATTTGAAGTTTGTATGTCGATATTGTGGCAAGTTCACAAACCTCGGTTGGATTCGAACTCACGTATGGACGCCGACTACGCTTTTGTATAGCGCACGCTCCCCAACAGCTGAGGGCTACGAGGCCACACCAATAGCATTGACCAAGAACAAACATATCCATATATGGAGTTAAAGACAAGAGTAAACGATGCATTAGATGTTACTCAGTGTCCTACTAAATATTCAACATAATTCAAGACCAAATATTTCCCGTGTGGTAAGGTACGTTTCCCTTTGTGACAACACTGACGCCCGGGCTGTTTAAAAATTCATGACCTCTCGGTTTGGGGTTACCTGCCACACAGGGGAATAGTTGAGGTGGTAGAAACTGCGCCCTATCAAAAATCACTATCAAATCTTACATGTACGGGCCGGAACTCACTTATCACAGCAAGGATTGTCAACGTCAGTGCTTGCATTGTCGAACAGGTGTGGTCACATTGATATTTTGCTTTTGTGTGTGTGAGTGTGTGTGTGTGTGTGTGTGCACGCCCTCTCTTATTCTGATTCCGAGTGAGAGAACAATCTTCTCCAGGCACGGATGCAAAAGTTCGTTCAATTTCTTGCCTTGCTCTGTTAAATTTGATCTGAGAGACCCAGCCGGATGGATTTATTCCACGTGGATTTGCTCATGTGGTTCGCGTCCGTACCTGTGAACCGGTGGTGATAATTACTTGGTTCAGCCATGACAAACTGCGAAAAACCAAATGAAGCTAGGCACACTGGCACCCGTGTTTCAGTGTGTGTGTGTGTGTGTGTGTGTGTGTGTGCGATTGGGGGCACGTCCGTGTGTGTGTGTGTGCGTAAGTTTGTACCTATTTAGTATTATGAAAATGTATCAGTCCGAAGAACAATAGTCTCTTTCTTGTGTTGGCACTGCCCTGTTCAGGAAAGAACTGCATCCAGGCCAAGTTTGGCCAGGTGACAATAAATTGTGAATTCCTCAAGTGTGACTTGTATCCGCATGTTGACCCTAACTAACTTGTGCCCATCACAGCTCAGAGCAGTTCGTGGCAGGACAGAACGCGTGCGCGCGCGTGCACACACACACACACGTGCGCACTCACGAGCTCGAGCGCACATGAGCGTGCGTGCGTGCGTACTGACGTGCGCGAACGTTTGCCCATCCATTCAGCGTGCGGTTCTTGCTGGGACAGACACCCTATGCTCTGTGAATGGCCATCACTCCACACACCCACAGACCAACAAAATTTCATTCTCTTTTTCTGTCCCTCTCTCGTTCACGCACGCGGGCTTACTCACTAGTGCATGCTTTGAGTCCACCTAGCATCAAAAGCTTGGCAGATTGGGCATCGGGCATGACCCCGGGACTAACCCGTAATGAAAGTGGAGGAGGTAAAGAAAGCGACCGGTTGTGCCAACTTCACCACTTCAGCAATGGATTTAGTAGACGAACTACTTCAGATGTTGCTCAAATTGTTGCTTGGACGTTGCGCTCTTATGCTGAAATCGTGAAAAGTTCAGTGGCCTTGATGGGATTCGAACCCACGCATGGAGGCGGCCTACGCTTTTGTACAGCGCACGATCTATCACAGCTGAGCTGTGAGATTACACTGACAGAGCACCGAGCTTTTCACATATACAAGTCACCCATTCAACTGAGATATGTCATAACCTAAGCCTACTTATTACACTTTTGTATGCAATATTATATCCCAGCTCAGGTAGTGGGAAATACGAACCAGTAAATGTAATTCTACAAAGAACGTAGTCCGAGATGAAGCTGCTGCTGTGGTCTCCAGGGGGNAGGGGGGAGGGGGGAGGAATCGCCTTCTGTTTATATTGGAACAAATGTAAACTTGTGTTCACACGAATCGGTTCATAAAACAAGTAAAGACCAGTGCGCAGATCCCGTATTATTACATCACCACGCGGTAGATTAGACAATAACAAACCAGGCTGGACATGTTTATGATGACCGATAACCGGCACTGGAAAGAGCGGTTTTGTCCTGTTTGGGACTCGTCAGCCGTGCGCATTTTTTGTTCCGGTCAGGACAATCAAGAGCGCTTGGTGTCTCAAAACAATAGAAAGGGTTAATCTAAATATGATACTCTAAATTGATTGAGCCATTCACACAAGGCGATGATCGTTGACCGTGTAGCTCAGGGGTAAGATTTTGAATTCCTAACCCAAATGTTGGTGGCTTAAGTCCTGACAGGAACACAAACAAATTTTGCGCACTGCTGGCTAGTCCCAGACAGGAGGAAACAGCTGTCCAGTACTTTTTATCCTTCATCACAAACAATTCCAACGCATGTGAATGCCTCTACCTCGTGGGGAATCAACGATCTCCGAAGGAGTTTATCCAAATCAATTCAACCACGGAATCCTTGGAGAGCTACCTTGCTTGTCGTACTGGCTGAACGTTTAGAAGGTCACCAGTCTTCGTAATTCAGGGCAGTTCGCTACCGACTAATCAGATCCTAAATGGTTTACCCAAACGTAGCTTCCTTTGGATTCATCCTGTGAACATAAGTTGATCGTTCCGTGTCAAAGTCGTGCATAGAAGAAAAGACTGATTTTCGAGGGTGGGAGGAGCAAACGGATTTACCGGAATGGTAACCGTTTATCGCAATGCGGCCTACTCCTCGTGACTTCAAAGTTTTTATGGATTCACTGCAGACTGCGCATCTGGTGTGAGATACCCTACTGCATTTGGCCCTAATACCGTCCTCACCCGGTCGCCGAATCGCGTAAGGCGGCCAAACGGTGTGATTTGTGTGTTTGATCGGCCGACTAGGCGGTCGGTCGGTAAGTCGGTGCGATTGTATGCTGCACACTTTCTAACCTCAATGGCTTGGTTATTGCGAAACCGACAGTTCATTGACTAAAAAACGCATGATTAATTGATTTCTCTGTTTGGCAGAACGCATTTCCATTAGCGTCCTCAAAACCGAGTGCGAAACTCAAATCGATGCTATGCACTTATTCCAGTGATCGGGTTGCACTGATCTTGTTGAATCGATAGACGTGTACCTGTGGAGTGTTGGTATCTCAATCTCTTAGATTTGTTCTTTTTAAGTTTTAAAAACTTTTTTTCACTTTAATGTAACTGAAAAGAAGTTGCTACTCCAAATCGCAGTTACCAACTAATTCTGAACATCTCTGATTCTGTACGTTCCACACGGGTCAGGTCGTTTTGGGGGTATTTTATCTTTTGTGTTGCGCCTAAACTTGCCTTCTGTACCCGTCGCATTGCTTGGACATTGGAATGTTTAAGCAGCCACGCTAGAATTAAACGGAAACATAGTTTCATGGCTGACTTAAAACCACGAAGGATGTCGGAAATAAGAAAATTGGATCGGGCACTGGGGNCCAATGCACATTTTGCCCGGGATTGTCACAACAAAAGATTTTCTCGGTTGGAAAAGCACATGATCCAAATGTTCATCGATTCAACACTTTCTCACCTCCCATCTATTCAACTGACCGAGTTGGAGAGTTGTGTTGAAAACCACCTGGTGGTTTCCTTTGTTCACCTGTTAGATGACGCCCCGATATTGAGGGTCAAATTGTTTTGTAATACACCCGGCAAACAGCAAATACTGTCAGTTATTATATGCGGTTGACTGACCGTTAACTAAAGATTTCCACTTCTTGAAACCGAGTGACGTTGATTGCATCCCTTGTGTCATTTATTCGATTCAATCACTGTTCTACAGTGATTTCTTATTGATTGTAGTAAACAATTAGTTCGATTGTGGCAATCTACCGAAAATAGAACGTGATGATTGTCTGTACTTCTGCACGACCTAAACAAGGTCTAAATTACATCAGATTTAACTGCCATTTCACTCGATTGGTTGTTTAATGCCTTTTCGAAAAACGTTGTACTGAATAGGTTAGCATAAGCTATGGAAGGAAATTCTGTTTTCTTTAATTGGGAGAAAAACAGCTTGTTGGCTTCTCCGTACAAAATAAGGCACCACAGAAGTTGTCGAATGCCCCACTGACTCCGGAAATCTTGGAACAAAGTTCGTGAATACACAGGATATACTACAGTGGACCGTATGATATACTATACATATATATACCATATTATAATATGCTATATGCTATTTCTATTATATGTACTATATATATATATATATATAGTACATTTTTGAGACCTGATGCACAGCGTGGGTTTTCGTTCAGGTACAGTCAATTTAATTTTAAATTTATCCAATGAAAAAACAGAAGACCGCATACACTCTTGTCCAGAGCCCTTATTCTAATCGTAAATCATTGTGTTTCATGACAATGAGTGTAGAGAGTTTCATTCAATTAGGTTGTTTTTCGTCGTGCGAGATGAAATTGGCGCGTTTCAACAAGCGAACGTCTGATATACTGCTGAACTGTTTCACAGGTCATTGTAGGGCTAGCTTGTCATTGCACACAGCAGAAAAATCAAAGTTGGCATGATGGATTAACTGGTCATCTTGTGGAACGTGTGCAATATCAAGCAACACAACGAAAAAATCAAAGAGTGAATATTACTAAAATTATCAGACAAATAAATGACTGTCCCACTTACTGGCCGCTTACTATGACTTATTCTTTGTGAGTTAGCATGTTTGATGACGACAGTTGTGTAAGGTGCGTAACGCTACTACTGACTTCATTTGTCATGCACACTGATTTCATAAATCAGAATGGATTTGCACAAAGAAACCCAATCTTTGAACATTTGTTTGATATATGTAAAGCGCGAGTTTGTTGAAATTGGGATGATGTGATTGATATAAAAATAATTTCCTCAGTTTTTATGACTTGTTTGAAGATTGAAGAATTGTTGTCAAACGCAGCATTTCGTTATTCACACCTGTTTTCCGACTGAGGAATACTTTACCGTTCAGAAACGACCCGTTGCAACACTATAAAAATAGATTTAAAGACGAATCAATAATACCAATAGTCTACCACTGGAATCTGAAAACGTCAAAACGATAAACGAACTACACTCATGGAGATAACGTCTTCCTCCCATTCGTCAAACTGCCCAATCAAAGTATTTTTCAACTTCTGTCAGTTTTTTTCTTCTTCGTCAATTCGTGTTCCAATTTGGACCCTCGCTTGTATAATTCCCGGGAGGAGTTGACCTAACTGTGAGTTTAGTCCCGTACGGAGTAAACGTGGTGTGAATTGAAAAACGCACACACGGTACAACTATCACGACCTGATTGGTTCTGAGTATCTCTGTAATTCCATTGTCCCAGGCAAAGACCCTTCACAGGACCTAATAGCTAGTTCTCAAGCGTACTGTTCCAATGACCACCGGTGGTGATTTGATTTCACCGTTTTATCACAGTTTCAGATTGATGCGGACCTGTTTTAAAGATTGAGCAATAGGTCAGTTTCAACAGGAGGGGCTAAACGGGTGTCTGGAAGCTTTCCGTTTCGCATAACCACAGACCAACCGCTTTTCTTTGCATGGCTTTGACTCACAAATGCTAATAACTGTCGCTAAGGCAATGATTGGTGTTCTGCCTACGATGGGGGAGAATTTCACTTGGAATGCAGAATCTCATTCTATTTAGTAATCATTCCATGAGGGGTGTCTATGTTCTGCAAGCATGCCAGTTTTTTTTCAAATAAAGCTGCTTAACAGTGGTGATCTATTCCAGTAACACCCACCCAAACACAATTGCCTTTATAGTAAGGATTGACATGCATATCTGACAACAGACTTTTTTCCCGAGAAGCTGCTACAATTCATTTCGAGTTCCGTTTTAAAACAGCAGATAAAAAATAATGTTTCTTATCGTTCGTGAACAGCTAACTGGATAAAGCACACTTCTCGATCGATTACTGGCATGATTTTATGACATGTAAAATTGATAAACTATTCTCAAAACCATAATAATGTTCTGAAATATGTATTTTATGATTTGTAATAAAAATTGTTTTCTAACGTTTTCAAATCAAGCGGTCCAATCCCCGTGAGACAGTGATATCAATTTAAAATTGGTTCAATAAAAAGCCCCCGAGTGTTAGTCGTTGGAAGCATTATTTCGATCCATTTGGTGATTCGACGACGAGCCCGGTTAGAGAGTAAAGTTAGTCGAGGTTGCCGAATGTGTTAACTGGTAAACAGAATGTGATAAAAACGGTAGATGAGCGCAGAAAAAACCGGAAAAATAGCATTGTAGAGTCCATTAATAATAATTATTATTATAATAGCTGGACTACAGTTTATGAGCGAGTGCAGCACTCACTCTAGGTCAACTGTACCGCAAGATCTCTACATTTAGGGTAAAGGTGGGATGAATCATTGCGTTCATACGGACATCAGTATTCCGTCGCGGAGAAAACCGTTCGCATACAGAAACATTTGGTGTTGGTGCGAGCGGTCGAATAGGTAATCGTTAAGGTGTGGACGTATACAAGGGCTGAGCTAAATGATTCCGGATACGCAGTACACGAGTATGAGGTGCAGGTGACCGGGTAAGGCAAATATTAACTGTAATCTATTAAGAACAGTGTTGAATGATTGCGATTCACACAGAACCAAATATGTCATGTTGGGTAACAATTCCGAATCTGATAATGAAAGCCTGTTGAAATGAGCCAGCCTCAATCATCCAGAATGAGAGAATTAATTGTTTTTATCCACGTTGTTTATTCCGTTGCCAGTGGATTCATCGCACCACTGATGGTGAGCAGTATTTTCTGGATTCCCTTTGGATTACATTCCCTACTTCGATAACCTGGAGTAAGTGCTCTATATCCACGAATGACGGAATGTTTGTGAACAATGATTATGTCCAATGAACGTATTTTAGAATCCTTTGGGCTATGCTAGGAATCTCTTGCTCACTGAATTGCACTGTTCATCAAACGACTGAATGATATCGAGAACCGCTCATGTTTAGCATTGCCTGTGACAGCGTCTCTCTCTTGTGATATGCTGACAGAACGCAGGACTGAGTAGTTGGATTCCAATTGTTCTTATGAAGACTTAGATATCTCCTTTTGGTTTCCGAAACCATCAAGGCATTCAGTAAATCGTTCTTGTTTCACTGTTTCTGTCATGTCTTTCCATTTGTTATCCTTAACGACAATGTCGATCACGAATTGCTGTAGTAGTGGTAATAGCTGTGTGCACTGAAAAAAATTAATAAGGCATTCCAGTTGCCCTAGTCTCGACATAATCTGGAAATTAAATTAAATCGTTGTTTCTGTCACCCAATGACGACCAAATGAGTAGTCCGCGTTCACTCTGCCACAGACGTGGACGGTGAATTCCTCAACTCCGCCCATCCACGGCCCATCACTTTCATCAGTTTGAGCATTACCCAGTCAAGTCCAGTTTAAAGACAAGCAAACAGACAGTCCAGACAGACAGACAGACACTTTTCAAATAAATATACATGTAATTTTAAATCCTGAATACGAAATTACGAAAACAAACAGTTTTCGTAAAACATTGGTCCTACTCTGGGTATGTTATAGCGGTCAGTAAACACAATTGTGTTTCTGAGAATTCAGTGAGGAACACTGTGTTTAGATGGCCTTACTTACATTTTACTCAATAAATATATTGAAAAATTAAGCGCCTGATTTTTTTACGCAAACCGCTAAACGTTCATCACCATACGTGTCCTTCGGAACAAAGGCAACTGAAGGTACTTTACACTGAAATATTTAGAAATATTGTTTATATTCCACCCTAATACTCGCAACAATGCGCTCTCAGATATACTCCACATTTCATTTTGCGTTCCTACGGAGTGGTGTACGCTAATGGTTTAGCGTTTGTTTTCCACATTTTACTGCAGCAATGGACTTTCATTTTGAATAACACTTTGTACATTTTTACTTGGAAACCGTAATAAATATAATAATATGTACTATTAGCTTTTGGAAGCCGACAGCGTGAAAACTATTCTAACAGCCTCGATATACACAAAACTGAATTTGAAATTTACGTGATTCGTTCGACCAACTCTGTTTCTCACTCACATCGTCAATAAATCAATTGGATAATAAATGATGTTGGCCATATCGTTCAACTGACCACCCGACGTTGACCACCTCTGGGTGTATGTGTACACGCAACACAGAATACATCAAATTGTCTCTGCCGCCGCGGTGTGCGAGTGGGCGATGATGCACATGTGAAACAAATTCAGCAGCTATTCATGAATTAAATGACTGCTACGGTAAATATCGATTGTTTTACCTGTTTTCACGGCCCATTGATAAAGTAATAACATGCAGTCGGATTTACTCGCAACCAGACCATGGGGATCATTGGCGGTTTTGTAATCTCACCCCTATAAAATTCATCCCAATTGTGCACAAAAACGGACGCTCATTGAGTATGAGAAACAACACAGCACTCTGCCCAACAGTAGACTTATGAACGTCATCCGGTTTGGACCAATTTATATTTGGATCAAATGTCAAGTAAATGTTCTCGTCTCATAGTAACCGGTACGCAGGTGAGGTGTGAGCATGTTTCCTAACATATTCTAATTAATACAGTTTAACTGATGAGGGAATTCAAACTACGTTAAACAAATTGGCTTGGATATTTTTCATACATTCATGGATGGGACCGTTTGGAAAAGTTGAGACTCAAATGCACAAGACATGTGATGTATTAAACACCCTTTATCTACTTCGTAAATAGGAAAGGAAAATAAACGTTGTTAGCTATTATCATTTTGTTTAATCTCAACCTCTGACTTAAAACACACAGACCCGTGTACAGCACACGGGGTTGATGGTATCGAACACATTCATTGCGCAGATTCAGTAGGGGAAGAAAAGGTTTATTCTGAATGGTGTAATGTTAATAAGAGGGACTTGAGTAGAAAATTTCTAAACAATGGTTCACACTAGCCCACTCCCAAAAGGCAATCTAACGCAAAATGTCAACAGAACAGGCTTGCTTTCATCGGGAACCACATGTACAATGATGCGCGTCTAACTTTCGGTCAGCCCTATGTACGGCACATTCCCAGCTGCTCAACTCAAACTCATTGCATCTACTCATGGAATTGATTTGGACAAACGTAAGCACAGCCGGCATATCGGTTCCGTCTTACATACTGTATACCAGTTCAACGACAGATGCGGCATCGCATACGTAGGAGGAAAAAAACACGTCAGTTCTCAAAAAGGGATAGCCGACCACGTTCCAACTGATGGTCACAAGAAATCCAGGCTCATCTGTTGCAGAACATGTCATGACAACAAGACATCAAGCTGACCCCAGTTTTTTTTTCTTTCCAAACCCCTTTCACGTAATCGCAATGACAAAACGTTTGGCAATTTGTGAAGCATTGCGTATTCTGTTACATTATCCAACCTAATGACACAAAGAATTTTAATACAATCAATCCAACTACCATGGATTTGACCTTCTACTGCTAAATTTAGTTTTGTTTATATGCTTCTACACATTTATTCACTATAATTGATTAGCCCCATGTGCCATATATACGCATGTTTGTCTCAAGTCAGGGATTGAGAAGCTTCGAAGAAATGTTAAGATCTCGCGACATTTGTCTTCTTTGTGATAGCGGAGGTTGTTATCATTTCAAAGCCTTTCTCGCATACAACAGTATGCATTCCTTTTTCAACAATCATTTCACAATTAATCAGATCCCAAGCATCTAGGTTTTTTATCGGCCTGCAATCGATCCTACATAGAGTATGCAGTTAAAGCGTGGAATCCATGGCTATAACATGATTGTAAGATTCTGGAACGTCTACAAATAATGAAAACCAGAATGGTCAAGGGACTGCATTTCAAGACTTTTGTGG
>UZAN01039925.1:56244-70582 GCA_900618425.1 Echinostoma caproni
CAAGACTTTTGTGGAAAGACAGGAATCATTGAGGTTGTACTCCGCACAGTATACCCGAATTCTGGGGAATTGGTTTTGGTGTATCAATTAATGGAGAATCATGATCGCCCATGTCGTTCACTGTTCGCCTTGTCGCCCGACAACCATCTCACAGATCACACTCAAATTAGTGCTGTAAAACTGTTGACCAAAACCTTGGCATCATTCATGTACCCTCAAAGTTTGCAGTATTTGAAATTCTCTTCTGCCTCACTTTTATTTACCGCGACCGCAAATGATTTATTCATGCACAAACTGGACGAAACATTGAAAAGTCTCCAATTTCGACATCCGTGGCATTGCACAAAACAGCGGATAATTTATGACATTCCATATCTTTCTATAATCCATAAATCGATCAATTTGTGCTGAACCCTGTGGACAAGAAAAGCAATTGCCTATAAGTTGACTTTACAAAGTGAGATTTGCATTGTAATTCGATCGGTAAATTTGTAACTTATTCGTTGCATAGAAAATGAAATCCTTTACAGTCATTGACAGTTAGAACGATATAGCCCTTCTACAAAAATTAATGAGCATAACAATGATAGATTATGTGGTATGCAAACATTTCCCCACTTTCTTTTCTTATTTTTTGCAACAGGTTGGCATACCCGTATAAACAACGCGTGAGGATAGAGGGGAATCATTGAGTCAGATACCTCTTAATAAGTACGGGAAGGCAAACAGATATTGCTACTCCATTATTCTTGTTTTGTTGTTGGCAAACGTTCAAAACCTACGTTTTCGGTTGAAAAAGTGCACTGTGTCCTCCGTTTTCGTCTGTTTCCCCGGGACGAAAACGGTACTTTGAAACGGTACATTCCACATTGTTTTGTAACTGTTCAAGCATTCAGTGGATGTGACCAAGTTCATCACTGTCTGAAAACGGATGCTGCATACAGTAAGCACTAATCCGAAGAGTACTACGGTTTAGGATTAAAACGAGTTTGATAGATAAACATTTGTAGTCAGCACTGATCCTGAATAAATCTCCACAGTCCTAAACAAACCCCTCCAGAATGGTGTCTGCTCAAACGATGGGTCTATAAAATGACCGAAACAACGGGCTTGCACAAAAAGCATGATCGTGAGCATATTCTCATTTTCATATATTTGAAAGGGTAGTTTGTTCAATTCGATTTTTGAAGTATTCGGCTTGTGCACATTCTCTGCACACTGGTAGTTCAAGGAGGTGTACCATGCGTGCTATATGTGACCACTGCAAATCTTTCGATTGCATTTCAATTGTATGTCAAGAATTCGATTATGAGTGTTTGAGAATGTTGAATAATCAACGAGAAAACAATGATGAGTATTTCTTGAAACTGTCAAAGATGATGGGGCAGCATCTATATTTTCCGTAGCTCATTACTGTGAGCCTCGTGGATGGAAAATTGACTAAACTGTTCCAGCGATGGACGCTGTTGATAGCAGTACCAGTTACAATCTTTCTAAATCTCGTGCTCCAGTTGGCCTACAGTATAAATCAGTGTCACGGTTCATGTTTCCTTGTTAGGAGCACTAGTGATACGTCAACATCTGCTCTGCTTTTGATCAATCCGAAAATCCTACCAAATATTCGCACTGATGTATTGGAAGAATAACCCGAGCAGCGGACAAGCTTTGTTTCTTCCTTCGGAGGATTCCGTTTTATTTAGACCGTATGCTTTTCTATAGTTAAATACTATGTTCTTATGCGTTTTTGACGGTTCATAATCCTCTGATCTATCCAATACCGCCTTCAGTGATCAATTGTTTTGTCAATGACGAAACGATTTTGATTTACCAAAACAGTGAAAAGTAAAATAACTGGTAATAAAGTATGAATTTTTTTCAGCCCTAAATGGCCATACAATAGTTCTATTTTGTTGCTTCACTGGCCTCACAAGTACAGCAATTCCATATCAATCGATGCGCACCTTCGTCAAACGTTGGAACTCGAGTGCTAGTCTAATTTCCGGATATTACAAGCTGGCAAATGCGACAGTTTTCATATCAGTTCAACCAGTCATTCAATAAACCATCCTAGACTTTCGCATCGCTTTCCTCGAAACATTGAACGAAAATAAGATCATACAGCTGTGTGCGGAATGGTGAAACTTTCCGAACATTGCAAAGTGTGTACGCGGGGATGATTTAAATGTGATAGACAGCAAGAATTCCCTGGAGCTAGCTCAGATTAATCCTCTCACTCAGATCTCATGTTAAATAGTCAACTGCTCGTTCCTTCCCCCTGTGGCGTTGGTTTGGTTCTTTTTGGACTGTGAGAATCAGCTGGCAGCAATAGCAGACCGTGTCTGATAAAATGCCACTGGGACTACGGTGGTGAGGGAATATGAAAACCGATTTAAACTTTTCTGTCATGTGATCACGGTTATTTCGTTGCAGTAAAATTTCTGTAAATTTTTCAATGAGTGAAGTAGTGCATATCCAGCGCCCGGAGGGAGAGGGTATTGCTCTGCACAAAATAGTTTCTGACTGGATTGTTTCAACAGAGTCATTATAGAATATCAAATTTTTGTTTCAAACGAAACAACAAAGTGGCGAACAAGCTCATTTTCAGATATTCGTATTCATGCCAATACATCGCAATATATGTATCACTACTTGGTAATAAAATTGTTATGAGAAAGTGAAATAAAATAAAATGACGGATTACTAGAAACGATTTCATCGTGAGACCGTAAATCGGGTTCACCACTATCACATAATTGTTTCTCCACTCATCTGATCATCGAGATTACTCGCGATGCGGTGTGTGTGGTGTGGGCCGGGAAGCTTTTGCGCTTGCAAACATTGTTTTTGGGCACACACACATAGGGGGGTTGTGCAAATGAATGTCCACCGCTTCGGCTGTAGCCAACGTCCGACAGCGAATCTGTTTGGATAATCACCCACGAACTTTATACAGGGGTCGAAAAGCCTCGGACACGTACACAGTGTGACTTGTTTCAGCTAGGTGTGAAACCACTACATTGGTGTTCAGCCACGCGGGATGGTGTTCACGAATCCGTTTGGACAATCGCCTGACAATGCGACCTATGTACGCTGTTCCACAGGACTAAGTAAATGAGTATACACAGAATGAGATCGCAGAGTTTTGAACCTTGTCCTTCAGTCGCAAACACACAACTGGCTTGGACGTGAACAACATACGAGCTTGGGTGCATAGAAAGTCTAATCGATTGCGACGGATAATCCTCTGTGTATGATCTCAGCTGATGTGTCCCCTTTGAACGGCACAGAAATTCTACACGGATATTTTCCTAACCTCGGTGTTTTGTAAAGAGTTTTCCGTGTACTGAATCACCTTGTTGACTAAACGCTATGGATACTCGTTACGTGCAAAGATAGATTTTATGGTGCGGAGCTATTCTTCCAGTGTAACCTCACTGCAGCTCTTTAATGCCCTATCCGCTAAGCAACAAACCAGGTTCCTTTTTACCTTCAGTGGCACAAAGCTTCGCAAATGAATGTATTGATCTTTACAAGTTGCTTAGATTAAACACCAGATGGGTGTGCTTATTTTTTTTAATTCACCACAAATTTACAACACATGTAAAGCATATTTAAACATGCCTCATGCTTTCAATGATAAAATCCACTCAGCCGGATGGACTGGGAAACTCGGACAGCTCGTAAGTAAATCTGTGTATGATAAACTCTGTGTGATTGTTCACAATCCGTTAAAACTATTCAAAAAAAAAGATTTTCATTAGCTGCTTCTCTCCCGTTTCCGAAAGCTTGTTGCAACACGGTATTTATCGAATGCGGGACCTCGTGTCGGTCGGAATGACACGATGATTGACCTGGTGTTTATTTGCTAACAAAATGTGCAATACATTTGTTATCGTGTTCTTTCTTCTACCGGTAGATAGTATTCAATTAGGACCCTTTACCAATCCAAACTGGACTGGTGAACAAATTGTAAGCAATAATTGGTTACGGAAATGAGTGTTTTTTTCCATCATCATGGGCATGCAAATGACGTGTTTTGCCCCGCGTTTCAAGAGATAGTAGTAGTAGCATATATCTCACATGACATTGGGACCGATGCTTGATTATCACGCTGAGTATAAGTTGATATTCAATGAAACATGGAAAGAAATTTACGTCTATTTTCAAACTTTGAGGCACAAGAAAAATCAAAATTGCGATACCAGTATCTAAAGCCAGACAAATCTGTCCAGAAGACGTTCTCGCAGTTCGTAAGTTCCGCTATGAAAGCACATATTCACCATTTCTCGGGATCCATACCTAACAACAACAACAACAACAAGCATGAAAAGTGCAATTAGCCGTGATAGCTTGTAAAGTAGATGCTCCAGATGAAACGAACTTGGCTGGGGGCGAGGCTCGTGCTATCTGGCTGATGCATGATTTCACATCAAAGCAACGATACTTCGAATTGAAAAAGAGGAAAATTCGTCTTCGTTTACTTTTTCAACTTCTAAAATACGGGCTTTTGGTGCCAGTCATATAAGTCACATTCCGATGGACAACCGCTTCCGATGGAGGAAAATCGGTATGCTTTTAAGCTTGATCGTGTTCATCAAGTAGAACCGAAAAGCTCAAGTGAGACAAGAAGCTCGATTCGCTATATGGTACAGACTTCCACTATGCCCGTCCAACACAACCCGCTTCCAAACGCTATCGATATCCAACGACATCAACATAGGGCTTCTGAAGCTCAGCCGCTTTTCACAAAGTGAATCTGTTTTGTCTCATAAAGTTTAACTAAAAAAACGCAGTTAAATCACTGGTTCAATGGCTACTATCGAGGCCTGCAAAAATATGTAACACAATAGCTTGAAGATTGCTTCCTTCATTATCCTACGAACAAATGAACTAAGTTTTTCTTCTAGGCGTTTGCACACGTTTAAATGGCCAAACATGATTTTACTAGCACGAAACCGGACTACTAGCGACATATATCTCTGTCTGAGCTACCGCTTTGAATAATTCTCTACAAAGATGCAAGCCCGCTTAGTGAAAGTGTAATCGTAAATCTGGTTTCCGTATTTGCTGTATGGCGTCAACCGGGATACATAGATAAATCGATGTGGAGAAACGGGCGTCAGTCATTAAGCCCCCACCCCAACGGCTAATCTCATGTTTTGCTCAATCGCCAGGATATTGATATGGTCGGCGGTGATGTGTTGGCACCAAAATCTTGTTCTCATTCTGTGCATTATTCTTATCTTCTTTGTTTTTTGCAGACTATGGGTATCACTTTAGCGTAGAACAGCAAAATTCAGACGAAACGAACAAGTGCTGGACAGAGTTTACCAGTAGGTGTGACCATCTGATGGAAACCATACGCATGGATGCGTGCTTCACTGAAGTCTCACTGAAACGGTCACCACAGCTGACTGTATTCATTCGGAAACCTGGAAAGGTTTACAGTACTGACCGATTGTGATGCACTAAAATATGTTCTTTATTATCAAATGGAGTTTCATTACACTTATCACCCTCAGTAATGCTTTAGGTATGAAAAATAATTTATATCTTGTCTACTTCGATGTACGTAGTTTCTAATTTGCATACGTATCAATTAAACATGTCTGACTTTGAGTGCCAAGAGCAAATGATTTGAACATGAAAACCACAAAATGTATCAAGTATGACAATGCAATATTTTCTAATAGGAATGACTCAAGAATTATCCCAAATTATTTCCATAAACCCTTGCCATCTTGATTATTTGTTATGATGCATTATTTAATTTATTTAATAAATTTATTAATTTAAGCAGTCTGGTTTTCTTACTAATTGCTTTTAGACTTCAGAAACGAGGCGTGACTCTAAGGTCCTGTTCATGCAACTTCCCCCTAAGGGCCCGAATCTCAATGTGATTGAAAATCTGTTTTCTGTTTTGAAGAGAGAAGTCAATGTACTACCTGTACATTGAAAATTGGAGGCAGCAGTGCGACACGTAATGGAGCACAAAATAATAAATGACTTCATAACAAAGTTGATGGATTCCATGCCGACGAGATTCGAAAAAGTTCTAAAGAACAAAGGCAGACCAATCGGCTGTTAGTGTACATAAATCTCACATCTTAATTATTATGAATGTTCATTTGTTGTAAATAAAAACTGTTTCGCTCTCTTTGGTTACCTCTTAACTCATCACGGACTAGGTCAACCACTACTGACGAAAAGGAAGTATCCGCTACATGCTGAACCATTCCATCTGCTGAGTATAAACGAATCAGGAAAATCACGTCTATAAGGACTCATCAAGGCTTGCCTATTATTATTTGGAAAAGAAATTTACTTCGGTATAAATGCTGTTGCCTATACGAACCGACAAGTGTTTCACAGGGACCCGTTGCATCAGTTTCGATTAGACCTGTAGTCGGGAGCATACCATAGACTGTAGATTAGTGAGGAACAAGCCCATGGTGCACGTTACTTCAGGGTTTTCGGTCATCCTTGGGTCATTTCCGACCCTTTGGGAATCTGCTAACTTGTGGCATCGCCGATCAGCGTGCACTGTACAAAAGCGTCGGCGGTGTGGCTCTGAATCCCACCGAGGCTACTGAACGTTTCACAATTGTAACATAAAACTTCAATCTGTCAAACGAAAATTTGAACGACTATCCAACCGGGGAACAAATGTACAAAATGCATCACAGCTGCGGTATGTCATACAATGACCTTCTCGAAACTTAGGAATTAGATTTTGAATCAATAGACCATTAGTGTGTAAATAATTGAACCCGTTTCATAATGTCATTATGGTCCATAGCCAAATAGTTTAAATTAAAAGGCCTCACCTGTTCTTCTCAGTCCTTCTGAAAATGGAGTACTAATCACTTGTTTTCAACACCTTAGTTTCGTTGGTGGCAGGAACGTGTGTATCTCCACAGGATTTACGACGCTCGGGAACATCATCACACATTATAAGTGTCATTAGAGCGCGAACACGACTCCCATTTGTTTTAGGTGTAGATGATTATATGACAGAATGTGAAACAGCCAGAGTTAGCGAAAACCTCCACAAGATGCCGGGAACACGAATAACTGGGACGATGGGATGGCCTGTTTTCAATAAGCCATCCCCGAGTGTTCGAAAGTATCGAGCGAGATACACAGTTTGTATTCCTGGCGGTAAACCCAAATCTTAATACCGTTATTGATATCCCTGTTCTCAAAATTCAAATCCAATTTTCCAACTAACGATACAGTTCACAGTTGTGACAAATGTCGTGTTGTAACTGACACCAAAAGCATTTGTTTTATAGTGGTTTTGACGTAATTCTGAGTGGCAGGTTTTGAAATAAAGATCTGTGGAAGGTATGAATTCGGCATATCATCTGCCAACTTTAAAGCGTCATAGATNTATTTTCGATGGTCATTTCATCAACCACCCCATCAAACTGCTTCAAATGCGTTTTGCGATTTTGTGATACTTTGATAAAAACGAACTATTATGGTTTGTATGAATGAAGGACAATCTAAAGTTTTATACGAATAATTGTGATCATATGGAATTTATTTCTTTTACATTAGTTCTTCAGCTGTGTAAATATATTTACGTAAAGATGAGCCGGCAAATCAGGAGAGCAATTCCTTCCGTATGTTCCTGTCGACCGCGTTTGTAGCACACGGAAAATCAATGGGCGACGAGAATACACGAAAGGAAGTGCGCTCAGGCTGTTTAACTTCTGATTCACTTGCTCAGATGATCTACGGCATCCAGATGTTGGTATTACGTAAGCCTCAGTAGCCCTGATGGATTCGAACCCACACTTGGATTCCACCTAGGCATTTTGTACTGCATACGCTCTAGCAGCTGGTCTGAAGAGCCACACAGATAGCACTGATCTTTTCACATTCGAATTACCCATTGAAGTCACATAGTCCTGTGGAATTCACCAAGTACAATGTAAACTGACCGCAATCGCAAAGTTATTCTCCTTAGAAGCCACCGGAGTTCACCGGATTAGCTTACAAAGTCGGGTTATCTTTTCTGAACTTTTCACAATTTCATCACAAGACATCAATCTGTCAAACAACAATATGAGCAACTCAATGTATTATTTGCTGAATGCTGAACCCGAGCAATAACAAACCTTTGAGAACTAAAAATACTCGGATAGGTGAAAAATCAAAGTACAGATGGAAGGTCATTTGTCACTTTATTTGGATAGAGAGAAAACGGTGGGAGAAGGCACTTAAGTGGGTCATTTAATTTACAAAGTTCGGTTGTTTACAGAGTTTTGAATTGTGATTCGTTATTACTACGGCGTTAGCAAATCGTAATAACCATCCAGGTTTCTGACGACTTAGAATGTAGGGATGTGTTGTTTTTAGGTGATTTCATATCAGTGAACAATCACGACGGATCCATTGTCAGAAACAGAAACGGGCCGAACGTAAATGGTTTCAGTGAAAAAGTGTGGTCACTAAGCTTGTTTTCAATACTCTGTCTATAAGCCAAGTGCAGCACATTATATAACGATGGGAAACAACTGGAGACTATATAGTCAAATCAGGGTTTTGGTAAGTGCAAGACGAGAGGTGAATGGTTGGGAGGTGGCTGTTTGAACACTGATTTGGTGATAGCCCCTTGTGGTGGAGTAACTTCGGACAGCACCGGAGGAGAATACGGAAAATTCTTTCTGTGCACAGTGTAGGGGTTGGCTTTTTCTATCGCTTTCAATTCTACTGTAGGTATTCATCACATTAGACCGTTAGTCAGTGTAAAGCGGACTCTCGTTACTGAATGGATTGACCGGTACGATTCCCCACAGCTACGGTGTGATTCTTCTGGGCCGAACTCGCGCCTGTCTTTGTCGGTCCCCGATTGAGCCAGGCTGCGAGTGGTTCTCCCTCTTCCGATAAGCCAGGCGTCTGGTGGTGCAGTCCTCGTTACTTGTGCCGCTTCAGTCGGTTGTTCATTGTGCTCGGAAGCGTGTCATTTTTGAAAGGACATGAAAAAGTCAACATTTTTATTCTCCCTCTGTTGGGTCTTTCGGTTTTTCAATGTAAGCTTTCATAGAGTTAGGTACTGTGCTGTGATCGGCCTGAGGATAAAGCACTGAAAGAAAGCTTAGTCGCCACATTTTTGTTTTCTAATGGATCTATCAGAAGTCTTACCTGCTATGAATCAGATAATGCTCGCAAAGGTTATTGTAATAGCCAATTACATCATACAGAGTGTAACAAAGGAGGCGAATTAGGGAAGTGGATGAATGGAATTAATCATGTGTGCAAAATTTGACGGGGGCTGAAGTGACAATCGAACGTCTCCCTGCACAAATACAGAGAATCAGTTTCCCAGTGTGAATTTTTGACGGGAACTGTTTCTGTCTGTTATCACTTCTGTTGTTAACAATCTGGCTAGAATCCCTTAACCTTTCACCTCTCCTACTAGTGACCCTGTGTCCGCACTGTCCTAACCTCACTTTTCTACCAAAGGTTCATACTCCACACATTTCAAAATGCACAAGATGATGGGAAATAGAGTTTGAGGAAATCTTCGTTACTTTCAGTACCATCTTCCTTTGAACGTGTTCTGGGATTCCAATAGATGGACATCTCTTATGTAGATTACTATGATTATGATTCTTACCACTAATGTTACTATTTGTATTACCGCTTCCTACCGCAAGTGCATTGCAAAATATAAGTGCGTTAAGATGTAATTTGTAGAAGCAGGCTTGTCGAAGCTCAGTTCGGTGAACATTCGGTTGCTTCTTTAGCAAACAGTTAGCGAAGTGGTACACAAGGTCCCTTAGAGAGCTCGCTTTAAACGAATCTGTGTTATTTGCTCAACTTTTAAATATGTTATGATGAGGATGCGTTTCGGTGATACCATAAATAATTCAACTCTGATATAATTGCCTAGATAGTTATTTTTCTCTGATAGATTCATCGACATCAGCCAGAGCACCAAGTGGATGTATTACGAAATCACCGCATTTGTATTTCTTCAGAGAACAATTTCTATTCCAAATTTGATTCATCAAGAAAAAACCGCACATCAATGTTGAAAACGCAGAAAGTCAAAGCAGATGTCAAGTCAACCATGAGAGAGGGCAAAACCGCCATATGAGAGAAACAAAAAAATAAATCGATGCAGTAGAAGGAGAATTAGCGCTTCCGTTTCCGCTCACCGATCTCTCTTTCTGTCTCTCTCTCTCTCGAACGGGTAATTCAGAGATCAATCATTAAAATACCGGGGAACAAACGACCCTGAGCTGTAGTCAATCCCACGGAGACTCGTAACCGACCGGACGACATGCAGATCGTATCACTCGTTCACTGGTCATTCTGGTATGTGCTCTCTCTTGCTGAAAATGCTGAACAAGCGATTCCTCCTTATCAGAGGCAAACAACCTTCTCCGGTGCGATTAACTGCCAATAAACGGGACGGGGCGGGAGCAAGATTGGCCGATTGAGTAGCCTTCCTTATGACTTACCGACTCAACAGATGATTTAAACTGTGGGCAGATATCATGTGATAGATACGGTTGTAGGCACTGAAACCAGGGTTTCCCCATTTTAATTGATTCACTCCATATACGCAAGGGCAAAATCTTGGCTGTGCTTCTCATCTGTGGATACCGTGTGGTGACAAACCATGAAACTATTCATATGAATGAATGTCATCTCCAGAACCTGATATTTTTAAGGCATTCTCTTTTGTTTTTAAGTATAAATGATGCGTGCCTAACCGATTATGCATGAAGGACATAAATTTTTTATGTGATATCAAGAGTAAAACAAAGTGGTCTAAGTGAATAATGCTTCAGCTTGGAATAAACAAACAGCTGTATCAAGCCGAAGCACGTGGCTCTTTATTTTTGTGCAGACCACCATTTCGTTCCTCTTATCATCAACCATCCGTGCAAGACTGCCTAGCTTTTTTCATTGTCCCAGTAAAGATGTCAACCACGGTGAGCAAGTTGCGGGGGTAGTCACACATTCACAGTAAAACCCATTGTGAATCCTCCAGGATCCCATTGTTCCCATTGTGAAGTTCCATTCAGATGGTCCTATGAGATATCTGAAATCTGCATAGATAGCTTGCTATAGCACAGAATGTTCTGCAAAACACTGGTTACCATGACTAATTCTGACTATTATTCAAGACTTCACAGAATATTGCGCAATTTTCGGGAGCAAGTAGTACTTTTGTGCAATCTACCGATTTCACTTCCGTACGGATCAGCGGGAATTTTAGACTTTGATAAATCCGTCGTATTTGAGGCCTGTGAAAACCGGACAGTGCGAGAGCGAGATAAACCGACCCTTTACAGTGTTGTGAGTTGATCAGTATTGTTGGACAGCAAATTGTTGTGCTGTCGGCATCACAATCACTGCCTGCGTTGAACAACCATGAACAGTATAAAAAGCTCAGTTATCAATCTGGTTGCCTATTCGGGACTATATGATGTCAAGACAAGAATATGCTTGCGTTCTATCTGTGAGGTCCCGGGTTCAATCCTCAGTTGGGTCGACGGATTCGAACTGCTTATGAGACCCAACCAGGTCGAAACAGCTGTCCAGTACTTCCCAGCTTTTCAGATTACGCCTCATGTACACGACCAATTCATCATGAAAAATAATGCTAATGTTGAATACATGTATCTTGGTACGAAAATCAAAGAATAACGTTCAAGAATACACACTATACGACTGTTCTTCCTGTCCACCTGTCCATGAGGTGTCACATGTGCGAAACCTGGTTAGCCATCTCCTCGTTCATCTCAGGGAGAATAAGGGAATAGAATGATGTAGAACCTGGTGACTGCACCAGGTGAGTAGCACCACCCGGCCTGGCTCTATAGTAGGGTGGATGGGACTAGGAACAGTTCGATCGTTTCTCATCCAGATGAATCAAATCACCTGATACATATGCCCGTCTACTCATTTCGCAATCGCCGATCCAGGGGAATTAGATGCGGCATTCCGGTCACAGTGGAAGCGTTCGAAATCCGTCCATCTAATCCCTACCCCTCTTACGAACACCCGGGTTTTCATGGCCAACAAACAAGCGATACAAACACTCACACGCGCCTGAACTCAATACGGACGTGTGAGCAACATCCGGGCATGACATAAATTTTCTGTGGCGATTGTTCAGCAGCCTCGGTGGGATTCGAACCCACACATGGACGCCTCCTACGCTTTGTACGCGCTTGATTTACCAGCTAAGCTACGAGGCCACATCGGCGTGCTATGCGGTAACTATCATTTTATTTTGGGTAGCGAAATCAAAGGACCAAGAAATTCGCTCTCTTGTGGGCCTTTGAACGATTTCTTATCTTCAAAATTTCAGACAGTAAACAAACGCACACGTACCGATGATTGCATAGATAAGTTGCAAATTTGACTGACCAAAAAATAATGTGAGTAAGCAGTCTGAGAAATTATGGTATATTAGCAAACCTGTAAAACAATCGTAACTGGAAATTGTTTCCCAGTTGGTTAGGTAAATCCACAATGTGATATTTTTTGTGTCCCATTTAAGTAGATGAAAAAGCACGCAATGCAATGCACTAAGCAGTACGTGTGTTACAGTAGGCGCACATATGACCACTCCGTAGGCCGGGCTCAGGAGCGTAAAGGAAGGAAGGCAGGCAGGCCAACAACTGAATCAAGCATAACACGACATCCACATGCCGTCAAACAGGCATTCAAACGCATCAATCAACGTGGACAGTTCAATACTAATACCTGAATGGCTGGAGCCGATCGATATTGTAATAGAGTCAATCCTTGTGGCGTGAGTGCGTACGTGTGTGGTCCCAGGCAGCATCTGCCAATCAATCGATCAGTCAATCTGGCATGCATGACAAACGCATCAGTCAGTTGTAGACCACAACAAGATCAACAATTGGCTACACGGTTGCAAGGCCATAACACAATCCTCCGATGACTTTACCCATCCGCCACTTTATATAAAGACTTTTTGTTTTTCAATCTACGAAAATAATTAAATTACATGACCCTTGGCAACCAGTCATCAACGGTCCGTTGCAACACTCCATCGATGAACACACGGAATAAGAGGTATTGTCCGTTTTGTTGAACCAATCAATTCAATCGTTTCAAATGAAATCAAATGAAAAATAATGGAACCCTCGATAATTATTAATACAACCTAAAGCTCTCTTAATATTGTTTTCTATTTGGAAAAACTATTGAATTTCGTGTACCTGATGTGTCAAAACAGGTCGTGGAACAGCTGACATATGCATTCTTTTTCGCTGTTCCATATGAAAACGCAATATTTTGCACCACCGGAAAATAAAATCTCTCCGCTTTTGGGTGATTTGTCGCAAAGGTGACATTTGTAAACTACGGATGTATTCCACAATTAGGCTTTTGTCACGTTTTCACTCCATTTGGTGTAGTTGTGTCAGTGCAATCCAGCAAAATATGTCCCATAGCAGTAAGCAATCGGTTGAATTTTGGTTGCACTATGATGAATTCAAAAAAGCTCCAGTCCTATATTCTTCTTCATAATCAGATAAATTAATCCCCACTGACTTGATTGCTTGCTTTCGATTTTTCATGTAAAACCATCCAATGATTGCACTGACTGAACAAACTTGCGAAGCAATATATCTATTGCAGTGCCGTCTGTGATTCGTACTAATTGGCGTTTGCCGTGGCACCAGCTCAAGCAATGGGACCATCGAGGCGCATCACTTCCAAAATTATATGAAATTCTGAGTATACACACCAAATAGTTACTGATCCTTAGATTCCACCCAAGATAGAAGTACCGTTTTACTTCTCTCCTAATTTAATTGAGTCATTACCAATTAGGATGGCACAATACAACTTGCTCCATCAAGGATCGTACAACACACCGAAAAATAATGCGGACAGACTCCAAACCGCTGGAGTGTTTTTATTGCTCACCGTTCAAAGTCTAATTAAATTATTTTTTCCTTGGGCAAACATTGCTTGTTTACTGGGGCATTCTGGTTGCTGTGCAACGTGAATATTCAACTACTTTGATGTTTGCAATCGTTGGAAATTCGGCTGACTCGTGTTGCAAATTTTAAATTCGGATGAAAATTCCGGAATGTAGACGCCAGAATGAACGGCCCCAAGGAGACAGAATCTAGCTGACAATAACGATCACAGAAAACACACTTGAGGAAGTGTTCGTTAAAAGTTTATTAAGATAATATGGTGGTGGCACACAGGGGTTTAGTCGGTGTCACCGGCTTGCTTTGGACCCCGTTGTCCAAGGTTCGAGCCCCACCACCGTCATCCAAATTTGATGGTATACAGCTTAGCTGTCGTCCGGTTCAATACCACG